>OMNV01008215.1:29645-52437 GCA_900303265.1 Brotula barbata | reverse complement strand
GCTGGAAGTAAACACAGCGGGCTGGTTGATCAGTTACGAGTCGTGGACTAATCTGTTTTGCTTTCTGTTCAGTCACAAAGCATTTTTATTCAGACGCGTAAATCTTCTGCTGCCTGCCGGGCCTCCATCCTGTAAACTTCGTCCATCTCATCAAGGAGAAACGGGCACACACACACTTTGAAAATGTAGGCATCACAGATAAGATATGGATCTAATTACTATTACTTATTTACATCACACCTCTAGCGCGTTTAAGTCTAAACTGACACCGGAAACACTGCGTGGAGACGGTGACGTGAGTGTTTCTCACACTGTGGAGAAGACACGATGCTCAAATAAAAATTGTCAATGACGTGTTGCGCATGATCCGAATATTGAAAACGAGAAGGGAAACCTACACACAGGAGAGTCACTCACCACAATCCCCAAAAAAGCTTTTAAATTAGATAAACGCTTACCTTCCGGAGTACCGACGTGGGAAATAAATGCTGCAATGATATAAGACATTGCGCCTTCGTGTGAGAATACATAAAATATCTGTATGCATTAAAAAAAATACCAAATCGTATCTCGTATGACAGTCGGAGCAGAGGCTGCACAACGCATGATTGACGGCGGGGTTTTTGGCGTTTCTGTCTGCGGTCAGCTCTCCCATTGGCTGCCTCCATCCCCGGCTATGAATGCTGGGATTGGATTGGCTGCGCCTCCTCGCCGGCTGTACTTCAAAGAACACGCTCTCTACAACTAGATAGTGTTGGGAGCTGCATGCCAAGAGAGAGAAACCGTGTGAGTCGAGTGAAAACGCGGCGTGCCTCAATCAAATTGGAGCCGCACAGCATTGAAATCGCGAACAATCTCATCACAGCACAGACCCTGGATATGGCTACGTCTATACTTGGGGTGAGTGCCTTTTTGTACCCGTGCGTAAAAGTTGTGCGTAAAGTTATTGCAGCTGCCACCGCCGAAGGGTTTGTTTTCCTTTATTCGCACGCCTTCCTGCTTGTTGTTTATTTTGCACAAACAACATTCTTTGTTAATAAAAATAAACATTTCACTGCCAACAATATTACAGTAATTTCTCATCTCCGTGGAATCGCAGCTGGCGATATTTGATGCGGTTCATAATTTACGAAAGTTGGAGAAACGTGAAATTCTATTTTGGATTTTTTGTGAAATTTGTTTAAAAATATATCTATTAAATGAACATTCCATAAATTGGAGATTAGCTTTTCGTCCGAATATTTAAATTCCCTATCAATTTATTCCCCGTGGCCGCTTTAATGAATTCATTGGCTATTAAATGGTTACCAGCGTTTGCGTGCTTTTAAGTCCAACTTTTTATTTGTCTTTTCCAGGAAGAGCCACGTTTTGGAACTACCCCTCTAGCTATGCTGGCTGCAACTTGCAACAAAATCGGTAACACCAGTCCTCTTACCACGCTGCCTGACTCGAGCGCTTTCTCCAAAGGTGGATTTCATCCGTGGAAAAGGTCCTCTTCCAGCTGTAACTTGGGATCCAGCCTCCCCGGGTTCACGGTAGCAACGAGCCGCGCGTCTACGGGACTGACCTCGACCAGTGGCACGGGCAACAGCGCCTTCTGCTTAGCCTCCACCTCCCCGACCTCCTCCGCCTTCTCCACAGAGTACAGTGGGTTGTTTTCCAACTCTGCCAGCGTTACATCTCAAGAATCTGGACAGTCAGCTTTTATCTCCAAAGTCCACACATCAGCAGAGACTCTTTATCCGAGGGTGGGGATGGCGCACCCGTACGAGTCGTGGTACAAGTCCGGTTTCCACTCCACTATCTCTGGCGATGTTGCCAACGGGGCGTCCTCGTGGTGGGACGTCCACACTAACCCCGGGTCGTGGCTCGACGTCCAGAATCCGGCCAGCACCCTGCAGACCTCGCTGCACTCCGGGACACCTCAAGCCATCCACTCCCAGCTCAGCGGCTACAACCCGGACTTCTCCTCGCTCACACACTCGGCGTTCAGCTCCACGGGGATCAGCCCCTCCGCGTCCCATCTGCTGTCCACCAGCCAGCACCTGTTAACGCAGGACGGCTTCAAAACGGTCATCCCCGCGTACACAGACGCGTCCGCCGCCAACGCCATGATTTCGGGGGCCAGCTCAGGAATAAGCAGCTCTTCGAGGTCCTCCAGGCGGTACTCCGGCAGAGCAACGTGTGACTGTCCGAACTGCCAGGAGGCCGAGCGGCTGGGACCCGCGGGGGCCAGCCTCCGGAGAAAGGGACTCCACAGCTGCCACATCCCCGGGTGCGGTAAAGTCTACGGGAAGACGTCTCACCTGAAAGCTCACCTGAGGTGGCACACCGGCGAGCGGCCTTTTGTCTGCAACTGGCTGTTCTGTGGCAAAAGATTCACAAGGTCCGATGAACTCCAGAGACACCTGCGCACCCACACCGGGGAGAAAAGGTTTGCGTGCCCGGTGTGCAACAAGCGCTTTATGCGCAGTGACCATTTGAGCAAGCACATCAAAACGCACACTGCCGGTGGAGGGGGCAAAAAGGGAAGCGACAGTGACACCGACACCAGTAATCTGGAGACCCCGAGGTCCGAGTCCCCAGAACTTATTTTGGACGGGGTAAATCCCAGAATCACTGTTAAGGATCCGTCCCCTCACGACGAGCCCTAATAGGACGTAAACAGATCACACAACAGCAACAACAACAACAACAACGACAACAAAAGAGACTGAAAACTGCACAAAACTGCATTGAAAACGGGTCCTGTTCGAAAGACACTAATGGAGAAAATATTCCAAGAAGCGATTGCAAAGACTCAGACGGTGTTCTTCACAAGCGTAACGAATATGTGATGCGTAAACCCATCTCCAGAAATGACACTGACGTATGGACATCTGAGGGGGAAACCTTGAAAATGAAAACGGGTGTGCGCCAAACCTGTTGAACTTGGTTGGACAATGTGAGTTCCATCTTGTATATGCCGCCTAAAATATGTGTTATTTTCATGTAAATGTTAGGCTATGATTGTTTTCTTCGTGTTTGGTATCCTGGAAATCAGGGAGTTTACTTTCGATGCACTTTGTGGATATGTATGTACACAGCTTTTTAAAACTTTCGTTAACCATTTTATTTCTTTGCTAAAAAAAAATATCTATATATAAATGTTGACCTGTATAAAATCACACGTATAAGACTTTCATTTTATCGTAATTAAAACACCTTTAAAAGGCTGGAACTGTGTGATGTAGATTGAATTATTTATTATTTATTTATTGAATGGAGAGAGAAAAAAAAATATGTCAGGGATTTTTTTTTAGGGAAATTATTTATGTTTATGGGTTATTTTCTAAAAAAAAATAAAAAAAATAATCGCCTAATCACGCCTTGACTTTTCCCCCCTATGGAATAAATCAATGGTTAATGCCCCGGAAAAGACATTTCATGCCCAAATGAAAATCTTGTTAAATGCTATTAATTATGACTTGGAGCAGATCGCAGCCCCATGTGTCTTGTATTTGCGATTAGGGATTCGTGTCTTATCAAATATCTAATTAATCTCCGAGACGTCTTTTGTTCATTTTCACTTTATCTGGAGGTTTCCAAGGGGGTTTGATGACAAAGGTCTCTGAATATTTATTCTAATTGTCCAAATTAACTGCTTCAATTTGCATACCAATCGGTGTCCGCGGCACAGGGATAAGGCGCCGCTCTCTGTGCCAGAAAGCAGGAGATGTTATGGGAACACATTTTTTAAAGTTTGCAAAAAGAAGGGCCAAAGAGCCACATGCAAATGTTGGATGTGAAATGCTCTTTGCTGGGCGCAGTCAAATGGTGGCCCCGCATGTTATTTGAATATCAGTGGCCCCGCATTGAAAGGGTTCAAGGATGCTCTCTGACTTCTTTGTGCTTACCCAGTGCAGCGTCCGACTCTCCAAAGAAAAAAGCCGGGGAATAATTACAGCGCGGCTCTGGGCCTGGGAATACGCATCTCATCCAGACAGCCTCTCCCTTTTCCACCCCGAAGAGGGAAGTTAAATTGACCAGAAGGCAATAGAGGGAAATTATTTTCATTTCCCTTTGTGCAGCCGTCTTCCAGGAAACGGACAGATAGAGTGAAAACTATCAAATTAGATTGCCAATTTGAATTTCATCAAAATATTAAAAGACAAACCAAGAGGAGCACTCAAGTAAAATGTTGGATATTTTACACGCCGCGTTCAGTGATTCACGTAAAAGCGGTTTATTTGGGCAGAAATTAGAATTGTCGACGCATTTAGTGGAATTTACGTTGATTTTCCGGCGAGGGTGTGACGCGTTTAGGGGGAAAAAAAAATAAGAAAAATGACGGGGAATAAATACAAAATAGGTGAAAATTTAACAATAGAATTGTTTACAGTATTTACGGTCAAAATTTTAATCCAGACCTGCAGGAAGTGACAGAGATGGTGCAGATTTTGTCAGGGTGGCTTTGTGTTTATTTGGACAGGAATCAGATTAATTTGGAGGACAGGAGCGGAGATGAGAGGAGTCTGACATCCAGCAGCACATTTCACTGCCACTCAGGGATTTCTGTGTGTGGGCCTGATAATTTTACAAACAGCATTAAAAAGATTAGTATCGGCTATGTACCCGTATGAATGAAGGGAAATGAATCAAACTCACCACCATGAAGGAATGAACAATAGAATCATCCACTCTTTAATTGAATAGACCTGTACGTGTAAACAGCATACGATATAAGGTCACAAACGAACGCTGTAAACTGTCATGTGTCAAATTTTAATCACAAAATACAAGCATGGATAATCCGCATGGTTGTACAATGTCAATTTCAAAAAACAGACAAAATTGTGGCAATCAGACAAATTTAGCAAAAAAAAAAACTTCACTTCTTTATAGACTTTCTAAATGAGTTCAACACTTTTCCCGTCAGATGAGCACAGGTGCTTTTAAAAGACTTGCAGTGGTATTTCATTTGTGGCCAGCAGCTTATTCCCTGTCCACTGCTTCCCTCTACTGGAAGAAAAGACACCCATGCACGTTTATATGCTTGCTGAATTTTAAATATAAGAACATTTGTATGATCACAGTATTATTTAAAATAAATCCACGAATGATTGAAAATATTTGCGAGGCTTGTCTGAGATTAGAGGTGGATATTTACAGACTGTGGGTCTAAACACATGTCACAGGGAAGTCAGTGTTTTCTCCTCTCCCCGTCTTGGCTTCTCTCCCTCCTCTCCTTGCTCCTGCTTCTTCCTCTACGCCTTTCCCTGCTTCTACTCCTCCCTTCCCCAGCTCTGCCTTTCCTTCCCCCTGTGCTACTTCTGTCCCTCTCGCCGTCCTTCCTGTGATGCCTGTCTTTACCTCTGTCCTCCCTGCCTCTCTCGCGGCTCCTGCTCCTGTCCGAGCCGCTGGTTTTCTGCCTGTCCCTGCTGTTGTGTCTCTTTCTGTCTTGACCTCTCTCCTCCATCAGCCTTTTCTCCGGGCTGTGCTTTGGACTTCTGCTCCTTCCCCTCTTGGCCCTCGTTTGTCTGTAATCTCCGGGCTCCTCTCCAGGTGGCTTCTGTCTGCTGCGAGGGCTCCGTGACCTGCTTCTGTGAGAGGAAGCCCTTTTCTGACTCTTGACCGCCTTCTCACCCTCAGAGCTGTCATCCCGACAGGACTCTTTTTTCTTGGTTTTCTTCCTCTTTTGGTCTTTGGACTTTCCGTGGCCGCTTGAGTCCAAGTCGCTGTCGCTACTGTTGCTGGAGGAGTCGCTTGAGCTGTCACTGCTCTCCTGCTTTTTCTTGTGTTTTCTTTTGCCTTTCTTCTTCTGTTTTTTGCTCTTCTTTTTCTTGGCCTTCTGCTTCTCTAAGCGATCAAGTTTCCTGCAAAATAGGAACGCGGACAGTGCTTCTCAATCAAGACATCTGACAGGCATGGAATATTATTGAATACCATAACCGTAACAGCAAATTCGATTGGGAAATTTAGCCAAATGTCAGATACAGCAGATGTAAAAACAATAAGAAAACAGGGCATAATTCTGATCACTATAATATGTATTATTCAATTTTATTTGGTTATGTTTTACAACTGATATACTAAAACACTTTAGTTTTATCTGCAAAAAATAGGTTCACAAATGCAAAACTAGCCTTTAACATACCTGCTATGTTATTAGATTTAAAGACTGAAATCATTGAATAAAATTGTCACAAAATTGATGAGAATTTGGTTTTAATATGACCACGACTTTGTGTACTGTGTTGCTGTTCTACCTGAGGAGCTTCTGTTTTTGCTTGGTTGTTAATGACTTGAGAAATTCCACCTCGGGATCCTCCTCTTCCTCACTGGCAACATATTCCTATAAAGGCATCATAGAAGATGAACAGGGGTCCACGCTTTCAAAATAAAAATATTAAGCAACAGACACATTTCATGCAAAAATCTGCTAAAGGCTTCATTTCTCTTCCATGGAACTAAATCTGCAAGATACCTTTCAACAAAAAAAAAAAAAAATCTCGATCCTTGACTCAAGTTTTCACCTTTAGGTGCGAGCCATGGACATACACAGGATATTGTTAGTCTTTTCTCTTTAAAGAACAGTGTATGTGCGTGTTGGTTATCAGCCTACGTGTGTGAAGCTGGGGGTGTGAGACAGACAATTACCTGCGATGGATCACGAACAGTAGCGTTCCTATCAAGGACACATTTTTTCAGGGCGAACCCGCTGTTTCGCATCTCTGCCATTAACTCCGAGGGGTGCATCGACGGACCTGTTAGCACAAATCACAGCCTCAGAGTCCCATTGATGTCAGGCCCATGCCAGCCACTACCTCCACAGTGGGGAATTTCAGGGGCGGCTTTGTTAACAGAATGGAACATCAAATCAACTCACTCCCCTTCCGGCTGAGCAAATCATACAATATCATTCTCTGCCAAAGCAGCAGTTGGGAGAATCAAAATACACAATAATTACTTTTTTTTCACCTAGCACAGGAGGGGGACCATAACAGCACTCCACCATCAAGACCATGCACTGACTGGACTCTCCCAGACTAAACATTATTACTTTACTACTCAACTCGCTGATTGCAGGAGTCAAAATCGGCTCAAGACCGGGTGCTCCATGGAAAGAAAAACAAGAGGAAAGGTGCAGTATTTGTACCTGTGTGATGTCTGCTGCAGACAAAAGATAACACAGTGGCCTCAAATATCAAACAGCGTGCCACAGAAAATGACCTTCAGCTTCTCCTGTTACAAAATTATCATACCACTGCAAAAAATCACATGTTCAACAGAAAGAAAAGAAAATAAAGAAATATCAGTGAACCAAATCTTATTAATTTGCCTTTGTAAAAGTTAATTACAATAGGTGATGAAAACATCTGGTTTATCAATATTGATATTGACTATTTAGTATTTGGTTTAATATTTTATTGTGCATCCCAGATATCTAAATGTATTGTATTTTATTCATATATACTTAATTATTATTATTTCATGACTTAAGATTATTACTTTAGAATATTTAAATTTTGAACACATCAGATGTGCAAATCTGTCTTTGCCAGTGAACCCTTCATTTTTGTCAATGATAACATAGAATTAAGCATATTTTTATGTTAAGTTGTACAGTATGAATTTAAAATGTGCATGTTTCACTTGTACATGAATGGCTTATGTCATTATATTTGCGTTGACATTCTGTCAGAGGGGTAAACAAACTCAACAGTAGCTTGAATGTTGAACACAACGTTGAATCTAGACCTCTCTGGCACAGTGTCAAAAATACAGAACATTATTCATGAAGCTTCATAATGGTGAAATTCATTCTCATAATGTCTTAGTAATTCAATGTAAAAATCTAATTTTTTTAAGAATGTGAATGCAGAACACAAAGAAATTGTCTTAGCCGTTTATGACTACCATAGGGACTCTACCTGCTGCATCCTCTGACGCCATTGAGCTGGCATTGATACCCGACAGGCCAAAGAGAGGACACTCTCTGTCTGTGTTCACGTGACCCCATTTGTGACATTTGATGCATCTCACGTTGCGGACCTAGTAAGTAAATAACATGAATGACTTTTTACATCTTAAATACCAGAGATCTATCAAGTAGTAGTAGATAGTAAATATTGTAAATGCCAAAAATAGCCACAATGACAGATGATTATTTAATTTTACAAACCGCAAATAAATAAGTGGAAAAATGTTTTCCAATGTTACATAATTACACATATTTCACAAAAAAAGTGAATGGCACAGGCCACCTCTAATGAAGACACTGTTGCAAGTATTTACCAAATATCTATCTATCTATCTATCTATCTATCTATCTATCTACGCTTAGTACTGAAAAAAACAACTCAAAATGCACTCACCTGGATTCCAAATGGTTGATCTCTAATGTTCATGTCATCCTTTGCATACCTGTATGACAATGTAAAAAAAATGCAAATTAAGGAACATGGTGACAATATGCTCATATTTAGATTGGGTGTAAATATCAAATATTTACTTTTCACGAGGCGCCCCTTTCTGCCACTCAAATTTGTAATCCGACTCCCCTTCCTGAGGAAGAGAAAAAAATCCAATAATTAATTAATGTTGTTATACATGAATGAAAATCAGTCTTAAGGACATCCAGGGGTGCAGTGCATGGAAACATGTTTCATAAAATGCAAGAAAAGTTTTTTTTAAGAATGTATGTGTAGTTGAGTTGTGTTCTGTGACATCTTACCTCATTCTTTTCCTCTTCATGGCAGAATACAAAATTACAAAGAAATGATAAGGAGTGATTAATTGGTTATACAAAACTTTCTGATCAAACAAATACATGAATAAATTACTTTGCAGCGGTAAAATCTACTCAGCTCAAGTAAATGACAATAATAAAGTGATGTTTCACCTTTGGATGCTCCAGGTGGAGCCTCATACATGAAGTTGAGACCATTTTTAACACGATCATCTCCCATCAATAATCTAGAGGAAAGACAAAATATATTCAATATCAGGACTTTTAAAACAGAAGTGCTTAGCGGTATGATATAAGGGCTTTTTAAAGTGGTAACAGGCCTTGCTAAACAAAAGGGTATGGATAATATATTATTTTCATGACCAATGAAAAAACAAATTTTCCAGAGTTCTGTAAAATTGCTCTTACCTGTTGTTGTAAGTGTCTTGCTCTTTGAGATATGCCTGCATGAGATCCTCTTGCTTCTTTTTCTCGAAGGTCAGTTTCTGTTCTGCTATCCATACCTGGAAGACAATGAAAATTAATGGACCCATTCTTCCTTCTCCATTGTGCATCTCCAACTTATGTTCTGCTTGACTGCATGAGATACTTCACTCCAGATATGTGTAATTCATACATGTAATTATTGCAAACTTAAATATGAAATCGTAACAATGATCTATTTTTTGAAATTTAACACATTATCCATCCAACAATAATGTTTGTGCAGTATCCTAATAGATCAATTTTATCTTAAGTCCCTTAGCACTTCTGTTATTGCGTTAGCAGCATTTGTAAAGCAGCACTTTCGGGAACTAAACTTTGAAGCGTTTGGATTCAAAGATTCACATTTCCATCTGATTTAAAAGCGGAATACAATTTCGTGCTACATTGCTTGACGTGTGGCCAGGGCGCCTACTAGATAATTTTTATTCTGAAACACGCAGATTTCAGTGAAATCTTTTAGTATTAGCCAAATGACACTACCTAAAATAACGTATCTGTTTAATAAGATTTACGATAGAAAAATTGTTAATCTTTGAATCTCATCAACAATTCACCGATGTACAAAACGTGCACTTTGGCTTGGAAGTTTGTTTACGATTAGCACTTGACAACTCAGCACCTGATGCTAGCTGGATAAGAAAGCTAAGCTAGCGCAAGGAAGCGAACATTAGCGTAGCTTGTTAGCTAGAATCCTACTTGGAATGTCCTTTTGCGAATTATGGTCACTATTAGCCCTCACCTTCTTGATATTTGACTTCGACGCTGGGTGAAAGTCTTTCTTACACATAAAATTTGCGAATGATTTCCCCATGATTGACTACAATCTTCACCAACAGGAAACCGTAAAATGTGCTAGCAGAGAACCACCAGCCGTACTTCCTGCGCACAAACGTAAACAAGTGACACCAAACCTTGCAAGACCGAGTGACATACGAAGCTACCCGACTTCCGACTGTTACGTCACCAAAAACACTGGAAGGCCATCTTTGCGCTGCTTAGTATCATAATTCTTATTATCAAATCGGAATGTAATCCCGACTGTAATCTGACTTCTGTCTCTGTCTCTGTATCATAATTGGGGCATTTGTGCTTTATTTAATCAAAGTCTCTGTTCCACATGTAATGACTCACTGGAATAGATTTAGCACATAGACTGAAAAGAAAAAAAGTGGAATTTGAACTCCAAGTAATTGACTGATCAATAAAAAAGATATATATATAGAAGTGTGTAAAAATATACGCCAATATATTATTATGTTTTACCAAAATTAAATAGATATTGATGTCAACTGTCCCTTCCATGACATACACCCTGAAATATTTTTCATTTGTTACCATTACTATTTGTTACATTAGTATTAATCTTATTATCCTCTTCACGAAATATTATTCTCTTAAATCTAGGCGTTGTAGACATGAAACATAATTTTTTGAGGCTGCACAAGATTATAAAATGAGCAGGGAAACAAACAAAGTCGAATCTGCTATAAAAGTATTACTCTGATAATCTATTTTAACAAAAAATGTGGATAAAGTGTGAACTCTAATCTAAAGGTGAAGTTCCTTCAACAATCGAGGGAAGCAGCAATGTGCCATAGTAGCCTCTAGTCAGCCTGAAACTTAAATGAAGAAGAAAACAAAGACGAAGAAGAAGACGACGTAGACGACGAAGAAGAAAATAATAACAAGAACAATAACAAGAACTAGAAGAAGAAAACGAAAGTGAAGGCGTGGCCTATGACGTTGGTCCTGTACTGGAAGAAATCAGACGACAAATAGAGTCGAGAATAGAAAGTGAATCCAAATGAGACTAAAAAGTGGGAGTGCTCGGTGAGAGTGACGAACGCTGGTAAGAGAGTTGTACATTGAGTAAATACGATGTGATGTAGATTTTAATGACGTTGTCTAAAAGATGAGCCTAGTTTGAGCATCAGCACACTTAGCTGGTGTTTCTGGTCCGTCGGAGAGGTTTATGGGAGGTCTTGGTGCAGTTGGAGTTCACTGACACGGCTCAATTCTTTAATCTTTCAGGTTCCCTTTTGTTTTTTTTCTGTGCCAAAATGTACCCACGCTCCTGTGACACCTTCGTGGCTCTGCCACCCTCCACTGAGGGACAACGGATCATCTTTGGCAAAAACTCCGACAGGCCGTGTGATGAAGTGCAGGAGGTGGTTTATTTTCCGCCCAGAGACTACAGTGGGGCCAAGGTTGAGGTAGGAGGGAATCATGCACACACACAACAGCGTTTTTATATTTACCCACGGTATACAGAATACAAAGGACAAGACAGACAGATATGCATATTCAAATATATTAATCAATACATTTACAATGGTATGAGTAATTGGTGGTATATGAGATAAGATTAACTTCATTGATCCCACAATTCGGAAATTCATGTTACAGCGTCTCAAGAGGTTCAGGTAGAAAGACGATAGAGTAAGACATGAACGAAATAGAATGAAATAAGATATAATATAATAATATAAAAAAAATGAGATAACAAACTATACACACAGCCTATAAACACTATATACACCTTTCACTTATATAAAGGAGATGTGGATATACAGTATACGGAAAATTGTGCAGCCCACGAGTTGTTAATACACACATGGTGTGTAGCATTTTACTAAGAGAAACAGAACAGCCAAACTGTTCAGTGTTATTCAAAGGACTGGATAAATTTAATTAATGACTTTGTAGGAATAATCAGTTATAATTGATTGCACGCCAGAGAAAAAGAAATAAAAAGTTGTTATTATAAAAGAATCCTTTTACATTGGTGTTATTTTTTTTAAGAATGTCTTTCTGGAAATATTACAATTTGTTTATTTGGCCCTTACTCTCATCTTTCAGCTTTTGTCTCAACATGTATTGACAGCGTTGTTCTGGTAACATTATGGTAATCCTCAGTTTTTCAAGCCGCAATATCATTTCACCTAAATTTGTCTTTGTTGGGTATCATTTTACAACTATTTCCCAAGAGTGCATCCTGATAATACTTTGGTATCTTTGAATAGAATGTTAGAATTAAACAAAACAAAGTTTATAAAGACCTTGTATTGGCCTTTTCCCACGTTTTTTTCTGTCAGACCACACTACAAGATAAACATTAAGAGCTTTCACCCTTGTTTCTTGCTCTCTGTGAACAGTGCACTTATATAGAGATTGAGCAGGTCGCCCACAGCTATGCAGTTGTGTTGAGCAGACCGGCGTGGTTGTGGGGGGCAGAAATGGGTGCTAACGAGCACCAAGTGTGCATTGGAAACGAAGCGGTATGGGGCAAAGAGAGTGCTGTTGATGAGGAGGCTCTTCTCGGCATGGATCTTGTCAGGTAGATCGCTCAATCAAAGATGTATCATCACCTGATAAAATACATGGCAGTGTTCAGAATGATGATGAAACCAAAATTTTGCAGGCTTGGTCTTGAGCGAGCCGATACAGCTGAGAAAGCTGTGGATGTTATTACAGAGCTGCTGAACACATATGGCCAGGGAGGGTCCTGCATGGAGGATGAGTGTCGCTTCACCTACCATAACAGCTTCCTCATCTCAGACAGGAAGGAGGCATGGCTGCTGGAAACATCAGGGAAGTACTGGGCAGCAGAGAGAGTGGAAGGTAATCAGACATGCAGAATTGAAAAAGTTTGGTCTTTAGTTCTGGCATATCATGCACAGTATGTAGTAGCACATTTTGTTTTTTATATTCCTATCGTGTTTTAGGTGGATATCGTAACATCTCAAATCAGTATGGCATCACAACCAAGATAGACAAAGAACATCCAGGAATGAGGGAATATGCCCAAAGCAAAGGCTGGTGGGACGGAAAGACGCCGTTCAACTTTGCTTCAGTCTACTCCTTCCTCAACACAGCCAGAATAGAAGCCTCTGGAAGTCGATACTGTGAAGGGAAGAAGTTGCTGGAAAAGAGCGATGGTTTGTTAACAAAAAAGCCACTGAAAAACCTGGTTTGGAAGAGTAAAATGTAGCATGAGCTGATTGTGCTTTCATGTGTGGCAGGTCACATCACTGCCGAGACAATGATGAATATCCTAAGGGATAAAGATAGTGGCATCAACATGGAGGGAATGTTCATGACAACAGGAAGCATGGTGTCTGTCATACCTACGGATCCTGCTCTGCCAGGGGTTCACTATTTTACAGCAACTCAAGATCCCGAAAGGTACACTTGATCTGGCTATCGCTTGTACAACAGCACTTCACTGCGACAGCAGATTTATGGAGATTCTTGTGTATTCCAGGTCAGTTTTCAAACCATTTGTCTTTGTAAAGAACATTGATCAGTTCAAGGAGACATGTTCTCCCAGCTATGGATCGGATGACCCTGTGAAGAAGAAACCCCGCTTCCAGAGCAAGCCTGACCGTAAACACCCTCTGTTCATCAGGCACGAAGTGGTGGCTGCCATTATTGAAACCGCCGAGGTTAAGAAATGACTTCATTCCTCAGATACAATGCATTTCTACTTTGAATTCATGTTATTCAATTCATAACAGGCCCTATTTGCTTCAGTTTTCATAATGAAACTTTCTACCTCCAGGAGAGAGGACAGAAGATTCTGGAAAGTATGAGGCAGTTGGAGAAGAAGAAGATGGCTGAGATGGAGATGATTCTTGCAAATGGTGTAAAGGACTGCGCATCACTGGAAAATCTGTTCCCAAATTCAGTTCAGGAGGAAATGGCTGCATACAGTAAGAAATGAGGAAAATAAGGACCGGATCCATAACTACGGCTTTGGGAACATCTTCAAAATCTGATACAAGATGTACAGTTCACAAATAAAATTTATTCAAAACAAACAATAAATATAAAGCCCTTGACAAATGCAAAAAGATCATTAAATAAAGGTGTTATATTTTTTGCGCTTGAAATGATGGTGTAACCTGAGACACAAAATCAGTCACAGCAGCTCATACGTTACATACTGTTTAAAATTTGGTTAAGGAGACAGTTATGTATCTTTCTTTGAATCAAAGATTATTACAATCACAGTTATGACTTTACATTACCTGAGTTATGACCTAATTCTCAGCTTACAGGTGTCCACCACTAATTCATCATTAGTGATATAAATTAACATTTCAAACATAAAGGCATCAATAAATACTGTACATTTATACAACGGCCACTACAAATCAATGTTGGTCGTGGCCATTGTTTGCCACTGATTGTTTGCAGGTACAACAATAGAACATGTTTCTAGTTAATAGTATAATCAGTCATAAATTAGTGCACATAGCCTAACTTAAATAACACTGTTTACCATTTAATGAACTGGTAAAACAACTTGCAATGCAGTAAAAACTAACTTTTTTTTTCAAACTTCCCTTTTTCAATGGCCATGGCAGAAGTGACATTACACACAAAATAGTGGGCATACCAGATGTGCCTGTGCATCTTCAACTCCTCCATTACTTACTAATTACTGACACCTCATCCCATATAATGACTGACCTAATTGCATAGCAGTCCATGCATTTTTTCCAATGCGTAACAATGCACTACAAAAATAGAACACAACCCCTTAAAGGTAGAGTAGGTAATGTTGCAGCAAACAGGGAGTAAGACAGATACTGAAAGTATACAACCCATAAAATCCTGCCAATCATTTCAGGATATTAAGATTATTTCTTCAAATATTAAAAACTGTCTGTCTGCATAACATTACCTACCTAACATTTAAAAGACAAAAGCTTTTCATTAACCCTTTAAGAAAACTAATGCCTATCTCTGTTAATACCCAAAAATGATCATAACCCTTACATTTCTATATCGCCTTAAGGGTTAGTGTTGAGAAGCCAGTTGCCCACTTAGGGATAAATTGAACTATGAATTAAATACTGTCCCCTGGTCCTTGTGCTATAAAGCGGTAATAAAGTTGACTGTCTTGAAAGCCATATTCTTGCTTGATGTGCTGGAGCACACCACCCTGCTCTAAATGTGTCCCATAGAGTACGGCTTCACCGCGGTCCTGAGCCAGGCCCACTTGCTGGAGCCACTCCACAAGTTCAGAGCCAAGAAAACAGTCCACCACAGTCCTCTTCCCACACCTGTGAGCCAGAGAAAGTAGTCAGAGAGATCTGTTCATTTTTCCAAATGGCCAACCATAGAAACCAAGAAGATTGTGCACAAACAGGCAAGAGAACCCAAGCCAAGCGCATGCATCAAAACTATATCATGAGGGAACACATTTATGCAAGGCATATTTTAAAATCCTGCTCTAAGGAGAGCAGTAGGAGTCTACTGGTGACTTGTCTATGTGTTCTCACCTTCTCTTTTTGACAATGTCTTGAAAACACAGGTCTTTGTGGTATTTGGTGAACTGGGTGCAGGTCATCCTGATCTCTTCAGGTAAATCAGTCTCCGTCTGCTTCTGTTGCACCTTTCTACGCAGTAGGCTGTGTAACCTAAACATAATTCACAAAAATACCACCATGTGCACAATTTACAACATAGTCCATGAATTACAAATTATGTACGGTGTAAATCAAAACTTTGAATCTGTGTCGGGCCGCATTTTATGATGTACCGTAAGTATTTACCTCTTTTTGAAGGGCAGTATAATTAAGTGTTTGTCCAGTCCAAAGAGCCCAAATGACAGAAATCCCTGGTGACAGAAGAAAATAACTGCCATTACTACAGTGCTGAATGAAAATAGCTGCTGCCAAATCAGGTACATTTGGGGACAACTACCTGTCCAAAGTTGGCCACAGCACAGAAGAACTGCAGTTCCAAGTAGAGCCTACCAGGATCACGGTTAAAGAGCAACCAAAGGCAGCTCGACAAATTCTGCGGTCAGAGGAATCATGTCAGTTGACTGCATGAATGATGAATTCATTTGATACCAGTCACAGAGGGGCGGGTACACTGATCTGTGAATATAATGATAACGGCTGACTTCAGTCAGTGTTGATGTTTTACTTACAGCAAGCTGACTGACAATCAGTAGCAGACACAGGAGCACATGGCGGGCAATTTGTCTATCCGCAACTTGCTGAAGCTCCTCCACCCTCACAAGGAGGCATTCTGTTGACTCACACCTATTCCCACACTGGTCTGAAGAGGGCAGCATACAACCACATTTTAAATACTGCAGCGCAGGCTTATAACAGTAAAATTACTAAAAAAAAAGGACTGCTTATTGATACAATACCTATTAGTGTGTTCGGTGTGTTGTCCGTGTTTGTGCTGATAATCATATCAGGCATGGGCTGAGGCTGGGGAACTGCACAGTCACATATGAGGCACGCTGGTAATGTGGAAAAAAGTGAGTCACCAAAAACGTCATGTTTACATTTGATTGGAAATACAATCTTAATGTTGAATAAACATTGAATATTTTATGCAACTTAAATAGCATACAGATGTGAATTTTTCCTGAAACACCGATTTGACTGAGTCTGTATTAACTTCTATCTGTGTGTGTATGATTTGCAATTGCATTTATGATTTAAGTTCACTGACTGTTTGAAGCAGTCTGACCATGTTATTGCTCTCAACAAAAATTGACTGTAGTGTAACTCAACAACTTAAACCTAAACTATCAGTTTTTTATGCTGTTTAGTTAATATCAGTAGGAATTGTTTTATACTGGAAAACACTGTTGATTTTTCATCAGTAAGGCAAAGTCTTCCAATAATTGTATGAATGCAACTTATGTTTATGATTGAAATATTAATATATAATTATACTGTATACGCAGTATTACAATATTAGAACTATTTTAACGCTTGATTTACTTGTTGAACTTATTAATGTCTCTAACACGTGACAAGCATGTTTATTAAGGAAAGGGAATAATGTGTTGTCATGTTTAAATAAGGAACTAAGTGTATCATGTTTCCTTGAGATAAGGATGTCTGGAGGTTTTCATCACTTTAACTTTGTTGGCAGGTTATGTAACAGCGCAAATTCAAATGCAAATGTTGTCTTGTAATAGTTTTCCATGGGTAGATTGCAGTAAGACAGAGGTAGCATTGTCTATGGGTCACTTTACTCTAGATTACTTTTAGATAAGGTGCAGTGCAGACTTGGGATTAGTGATTGAATCCCTCCTCTCCTTTCCAATTCTAGCTATGATTAAAGCATTCAATTTGAAACCTAACTGTTGGTGTCTATGTGTTGTCATCAACAAACAAAATAAGCTACTTAACTTGACAGAACAACTTCTGGTTAAAGACTTAATGTAGTAAAAATGGTAAGCGCAGTACTTCTGTTGTTGCTTTCAGGCGGCGTTGCAGGCTCAACCAGATTGTGGTTTTCTGCTTCGCAGTCAGTAATGGCATCCTCTGCAGTCGTATATGAGGAGCTTCCCTCTAGGATCTGTTCATTTTGGTCCCAGCTCCCTCTGCTGAGACCAACAAGAGAGCACCCTCCCAGCAGTATGCTGAGGGCAAGTACAACTGTGGTGCAGATTATCTGACAAAGGAAACACACACAGAATAAAGACAATTATGATAAAATCCTAAAACACTTGTGTAGCAGGACTACAGCCAGCAAACACAAACATTTTCTTAAAGAAGAGTTCCAATCTCATTACTGTATATTCCTTGAACATTCTCTCAGGATACAAAACATACAGACATTTATGCACGGACAAAAATGAATAGAGTTGTTTTCTTACCTGATGCGTGCCATAGAAGAACAATGGGTCAATGTTGTTAAGCACTTTTTCCCCAGAAAGAAGCAACACAGCAGTTACTAAAGCTGGAACTCTGTTAATGTGAACAAGATTATCATTATTTATTGACAAGAGATGACTCCATGCACATGGATGACTGCCATGGAAGATACTTTGTATGCATTAATAATGACACACAAATTTAAACGTGTTGCGTGTATTCATCTGGATCTTGATGTACATCACAGTAAAAATGTATGCTAAATGGCTGATGGTGGCCAAGATTTTAGAAGAAAAACCTAAATTCTAATTGTGAGTCGTGAGTTAAAGCCATGCCACATTCCTGTAACAGATATATGCCATTAATATGCTGAGCGCGGACATTTTACAAAGTGTCCGTGCAGACATTTTACAAAATGTCCGCACTCAGCATATTAATGGCATATATCTGTTATCCAAGTTGCAGTTGTGCAACCAGTTCAAGGCTTACGTCCATTTATGTCAAATAGGCCACACCTACGAGAAGCACAGAACTTGAAGTATAGAAAAAACTAAATGGTAACAAAGTGCGCCTTAAATGTTATCTACCAAGCATGATTATGTTTTACACGTATTGGGGGGAAAAATCAACAACAATTCAATAAAATAAACAAAATGGTAGAAAGAGCAAAGTCAACACAAAAACCCAAACCCTAAACCTGATTTTGGTTTAGGGCTTGAGGGTGAATGTGACATAGATAAGATAAAGTGTCAATTCTATTACGAAACAGCTACAGTGTTGTCATGATGTGAGCTTTGGGAACTACTTAGCCCCATATCCTACAAATACCTGTTGTAACCTGTTGGAAAACATAAAATACTTCCACATGCTGTGTATCGGATCCATATTTAAAAAGACTCACCCCCAGCCAACAATAACAAACGCGCTCGGTGAAATTTTCAGTTGCTCAAACCATTTCATGAGCACAAGGGAGAGTGCGATTAATCCTAAAACATAAAACAAAAAAAGAAACAGGATTGATATGCTTCCAGTCAAACGCCTCACACAGGTCAAGTTAAGAATATTTGTGAATGCGTGAAGTTCAGATATTTGGAGGAAAACATGAGGTTTGTGGGTGTGAGTTTGTGTACATAGACAGCATACCTGGCCAAACATAGGTGGAGTAGAGCGAGATGGATAACAACGTGAATGTCAGGACCTGCCCAATAAAGCTGTCATCTCTCACCACAAAATACCAAACGATCATCCCAATACAAGCTAGAAACTGGAGGCACAGGTTGTTAAAATGACCATAGATGCAGAAATGGGTGTGAACATTTGTTGACTCAGTGTAATGTTTAAAGATGGTTAATGAACAATTAAATTAAGAAGTGTATGTGTAGATTTAGCCTATTTAACAATCATGGCGTGAATGTGTTTACCTGTGCAAGTAAAAGGTTGACTGTAAACATGTGAGGTAGCCTTTTGTATTTCTTACTTAGAAACATTACTGGTATTGTCCATACCTGTCACATAAACAGAGGAGAGAAATTATTTGTTTAGAAACACAACTCAAGTATGAACACAACAAGAGTTCATTTGTTAAATGCAAGCAATATTTGAACAAAATGCTAGCTAGCCGTTCGAGGTTCAAAATGGAGGACGACAGATGTGGTTGTGAACCGCTTTCACAAGAGGCGTACATTTTCACTTGTGCGAAAAGGAAAATTTGAGTTTCAGGTTCCTTAAACCTAAATGAAGTGATAACGAAAAGGGAAGTTGGTCAGAAGTCTCTGAAGAATTTGCTACATATCAGAGCTAACTTATACACACGATTGATCCTATATTTGTAATGTTTTAAGAATGTAATCAAGCAATCTTGGTTGATAATTCTGCATACTGAAGCTAAAGGTTGAGCTGACGAGTCAGTTTCAGAGGGATTAGATAATAACAGGCCTAATGTCTTGTTGGTGTTTGTGGGTATGACTCACCAGAGTAACTAAGCTCACTATACTAATGTTGAAGCTGACATTCTGCAGTGAATTCATCAAGACCTGAGGATCCATCCAGCGGATCGTGAGCAACCAGGCAGACACGTACATGATGGGAGCTGAGAGAAACGTGCTTATCACCATCCCAGAGGTAATCTGTTAGGTAATAAAAACATCAAAATCATAAACGTTAGGACGAGTAAGCCCAAACGTGTGCAGAATGTTCGTCCAAATCTAAGATGGGAGGTTGGAAGGTACACTTGTGCACAACTTACTACTTCAAGTTCTGCATTGTAATAGACAGCGTAGATAGCCACACTCGGTGCAGTGGGAAAGACCCCATAAAGAAAGGCATAGTTAGACAGGCTTGAGTGGTTTTGAATGCTGGTGTTGCTATTGTCCAACAGAGCCACCATGTCCTTACAAATCAGCGGCATCAACAACCTAAATGACAAAAGCACAATGAAAAGACTTTTGTTATGTTAACTGATGTGGATTCACTGCCAAAAGAATCGAAATAAAGAAAAGCATTGACATTCCCATTATCACATTCTAAACTCATCAGACCTCATCCATTATGTCAAATGTTTCAAACGTTTGTGGTCTGCGGACTGTACAAGGTCATGACTTGGATTGAATAATTGGTTGCATATGAGACGTAATATTTTTTCCCACTCACAGTTTTGCTGTAATGAGTAAAATCAGAGTCACCACTGTCGATCTGGTAAAATTCTTCATCTGGCCCACCATGGTCAGACCTAAGTAGAACAGGGCTGCTCCCCCGAAAGAGTTGGCCAGACCATCCACGAAGTTAGACATGAAGGCAGGAATGGTCTGGCACAATAGAAAGTGGGCAATGATTCCAATGACGACCATGAATACTATGGGGTTCTTCAGAACCTGTAAAACTACAAGTCCCACAATCAGAAGCTTTCTCTGCTGCTGGGTTTCTTGATTTTTCCACTTCTGGATCTCACAGAGTGCAAAACCAATGGGGTTCAGAAGCATTAGGGACACAGGGGCCACCAGGTAGATGTACTGGAGGTATTCTGGATATGTGCTCTTGTAAAGGGCCTCAACTGTGGAAGAACAAAAACAAGTAGTTCAGGTAATATCAGTATAACGTCAGAAAGCGAACTTAACACACCTATTGAACTTTGAACTGATTTATCGCCAAGATATATCAGGCTGGTGTACGGATGGTGCGACAGAATTACTTCAGACATTCACACACTCCTTCTCACATTCCAGTCATATTGTACTTATCACGGTGGGTGTCTGGAACATACGCAAAGTTTTCATTTCGTCTACATAGGAGCCTGGTCCTGTTGTGTTGTTGGATAATAGAAAGTAACTTGTAACTATTGTTAACAATACCACACGTCAAACATGAGCTGGTTCCACATTCAGAAGTGTAAGCAGGGTAATATTTGAGTAGGGTGGTGTTAATAAATTTCAAACAGAAAAGCCCCGCTTTTGTTCAAGTGCAGTGCAAGAAGAAGGTTCTTCATGCCAAATGGGGGGTAATGTTACCTAATGTTGATTTTAAT
This sequence comes from Brotula barbata, assembly GCA_900303265.1. NCBI lineage: Eukaryota > Metazoa > Chordata > Actinopteri > Ophidiiformes > Ophidiidae > Brotula > Brotula barbata. The sequence continues at coordinate 31,058 of OMNV01008215.1, read as the reverse complement.
TAATCAATAATGCTCATGTTGTTCAAGATTCTGATAACATTAAGGGAAACAAAGTGTTCTGTTCACTTGGTCTGTGAGCAAACTGTTACGTATCTTAACATATTTACATACAGTGCAATAAATGCATAATTACACTTGGACAGACGTGGAGAAAATTTGCATACATGTGCTACGGTGAATAATGTGTTACACTTACCAATCGGATAACCAAGAGCAAAGTCATTGCTTTGGGTTGCAAATATCGAGAAGAGCCCAGCTTTGCTGAAACGACTTGCAGGACTGGAAACTACCAGTGTAAGGATGCAGACAATAAAAAACACGGACACTTTGGCTATGAGGATGCTCCACAGGAATGGCCAGACGACGTTCTCAAAGTCCAGCTGTACCATTTTTTTAAACAGCAGTGCTGGAAGAGCAAATTTGGACACAAAGTTCCCCAATCCTTTGGCCTGGGTGGATGTGATGATGTTTGCCCTTCCTGCTATGTATCCACATAGTATGATCCCAAAGCACTCCAGGAGAGCTGGGAAGAGCTTGTCTATGGACATGTTGGTGGATGAGACGGCAGAAGAGTCTTCCTCCTCGTAGATCAGCCAGGAGCCAGAAATGTTGCTTCTCTGCCCTTCCATCATGCTGATCCTCAGCTCTTCAAACTGGTTTGTCCTATGGAAGTCACGTTTTAAAAGGTGGTAAGCGGCTATGTGTTTTGTTGTTGTAGCTTGTTCAGCCACTGAACGACTTGAACTTCCTTCGGGATTAACAAAGTATTTATCTGTCTATCTATGACTAGACTAACTCGTTTCATACATTAGACGATCGTGCCGTACACACCTCTCTGACTCTAATGACAATGTTGGTATTACTGAAACGTATCCATGTACACAACCTTGTAATTATTTCACAACGTGTTATTTACATGTCGCTCACCTTTGATGCTGAGGTTTATCACGTGTCGAGCCGGGGAAAGGTAGCCGCGCGAGCTAACATGGAGCCGCTGTGACGCCGCTAATAAACAGTAGAGTTTCTATGTTACTGAAATAAACATTTCAGATGTTATGAAAGTACACGCGCAACTTTGTGTTCATGTTTCATGTCGCACTAGCATGTTCGGTTCCCGCCCTAGCCGACGACTCGGTTCAACAACTCCCAGCAACTTTCATATCCTTGATTTTGCGACAAGGAGTCAACCAATCAGATCTGCGAGGCGGTTGTAGGGCGGGGTTTTTGTGCTGTGCTACTGCGCAAGCGCAAATGTGGTTGTTGGGTAATGTTATGATTCTGTTGGAGTTTGGACAGCGGAATGACGCATGAAAACAACACCGAATTCACCTCGACAATTCGCAGAATGATGCGACTAAATATAAAACAATATCAATAATATTAAAAAATATTACATATATAAAATATTTATAG
>OMNV01008215.1:0-19861 GCA_900303265.1 Brotula barbata | reverse complement strand
TACATCCACCTATACGAGGTTTGACTGAAGTAACTAGCAGGCAGCAGAGGATCAATAAAGGACAAATAAAAGGGAAATCACAAAGCGGTACGATTTGGAACACATGCTGGGTCACGACTACAAAGTAAAACAAAGACCTCGCACCATGCATGCTGGTCTGTCTATGTATGAAAATCCCCCGACAAAAATGGGGAGATGTACAAGTGTGTTACATCGTCCGCACCCGGTGAGGGGGAGGGAGGACGAGGGGTCAGAGCCGGTCCATCCACAGGGCGTAGAAAAGAGTATTCGTCAATCTGATACAAAGATTCAATCCAAGTCTCGGTACAAAAGAGCGATTCCATCCCTGGGTTCAGAAGAGCACGTCTTCGTTTTTGATCAGCACCTCCACTACTTGTCTCTGGTAGCGGATGTCGTTGAGCGCAGTTATGGCGTCCATGTTCGGAGCGCGCATGAGGGTGGGCCCAAAGACGATGCCCAGGTTCTCGGCGTTCATCAGGTTGTGTTTTACATTCTGCGTCACCCTGCGAGGGAGCGTAAGAGTTAGACACAGACACGGTACGCTCGAGGCGGATGAGTTTGGTGTCTTCTCGCGGCTCACCTCTTTAAGTGGGCCATGAGATACTTCAGCGTGTCAGCGTGCGATGGCGGCAGCAGAGCCAGAGCCTCGCGGAAGCCTTCGAGCTTCTTTTCTGGGTCTGTGAGCTCTAAGAAACAAAAACAGAGCGTGTTATCGGATCGGCATCTCTGTCAGCAGAGATCACGCTGGGAAGCTATGCATCTGTTTTTCATGGGCTAAATTGTGCATGAAAGAAATCTGCATGTTGAGCTGCATTAATGTAAATTAAGTCTGTCTTTTTTTTATACAGCATGGCCTTTTTTCAGAATAAGGATGGAAAAATCATAATCTAATGCAGATATTGAGCGTGATAAAACCATATTAGCAAATAAAATAATAAAAATATAAAAACCAGAAAATACTGCTAATACTGTTACTCAAACATTAAAAACAAAGGACACCAAATATACCATTACTACTACCAGTATTACTACCACCACTACTACCAGTATTACTACCACCACTACTACCAGTATTACTACCACCACTACTACCAGTATTACTGCCAGTATTACTACCAGTATTACTGCCACAGTCTCATATTTTCCTTTGGACCTCACTCAGACAATCAGCAAAGTGTTTTCTGTCACCGTTTTATTATATTCAATGTAATGACATTACATAGTGGTTCCAATTAATTTGTCCACTCCTTGTATCTGTTTTATAATCTAATCTTGTATAATGTGTGTACCAAGCAAATCATTTTTCTGCAAAGTAAAAAGTGATATGATAAAAAAATGGAATTTGAAAAATAATTGGATTACTTATCTGATTTAATGATTACAATCTGACCTACATTTAGGCCATGTTTGTATTTGACATTAGTTTTTAAATGGGACAATAATGATTAATTCTAGAGTAGATGCATTAGAGCGCTTTACAAACTAACACTGAATCCAACATAATGAATCGGACAAATTCTAACAGCAAAAGAAAACAAAAACAAAATCTCATAAACACACATAAACACACACATTTGACCTGTTTCTGACTTACTTGCAGCCTCGATGAACCTGGGGTAGGCGTCGTAGGAGATGACAGGAACAGGCAAATCCCTGAGGTAGAGTTTGAGTGCACCTGTGATGATGTTGATGTCTTCATAGGCGTTCACCGAGATGTCTGTCTTCTCACCCTCTTTGAAAACCCGTCATGGAATAAGAGGAGAGAAGCAAAATGCAGAGATTTAACCAGCAGCTGCACTTTCAGATAGAGTGATTTTGTGCCACTGTGAGGGGTAAAAAAAAAAAAAAAAAAAATCTCTCTTCTCGCTCTGTATTTTGCAAAGCTGCTGCTATCATCCGCTTGGCCTGTTTTATTCTGACTTCCTTCGGTTATAAATGCTTTCCAGAGCAGGCCGTGGCCTACTTGTGCTGGCAGACGGAATATCACAGTGCTGTGAGCTGGAATGACACTCTGTCATGGATGATCTCCCACATGCAGCTCTGGCTATGAGTTCAGCCAATTGCTGCAGGGTTTTGCTGCAGTTAAAATTCACATCGCACTGGGCCAAGACAGCCTCATTCTGGATAAGTCCACTGCTGAATCCCAACACAGTGGAAGGACGTCTTACGGTGCCTTTTTAGCCGTCGGAAAGGCAGGACCGTCCCCGCATTCTGCATTCATGGTTTCTATCCCCTGAGTTCCGCCTGTCTGTCTGCGCTGTAAAACCCTGCGTGAGAGCGAAATGTCAGGACAGGGTCGTCTCCCCCAGATGGACGCTAATCCCTCTCAAATGTGTCACTTTCTGATTAATCTGAAATGTTCTGTGTGTTTTACATCCACGCACTAAGTCGCCCGTCATGTGATGAGACGCCGCAAAATCTATAGAACGAATACCACAACGGTCCAGAAGACAAAGAAAGACCTACCTTTGTCAAACGCCATCTTGACTTCTTCCACCGAATCGCTGAATCCTGATATCCTGTAGAGGCCCTCAGACGTCAGTCCTTGAGGCAGACATAAACATGACGTATAGAACACATTAAGATCATCACGGCGAGCGAGTAATGCAGAAAAAAATACCTTGGGTAATCTGGGGAACGCCATTAAACGCTCTTAAATATGCATATGAGTTTAAGGGGGAAAACGTCCACAATATGCAAGATGCAAATAGTTTTCTGCATCGCTGGGCAAAATAATAAAGACATAAATCAAACTCAGCTACAGACATGAAATAGCGGGCAGACAATGACGGAGCCGGGAAGGAGTTTACTACGTGGATGCGGCGTGGAAATGAAAAGCAATCAACTGAAGCCGTAGGAAACATAGTAATCTCATTACTCATTATTCACGTTCAATTACAGTACTCTCATCAGTCCTGTGTTTCCGGTGTCTGATCAAGTTTTTTTTATTTTTTTATTCTTAAACAACAAAATGTTTTGTAAAACAGCCGTGAGACACACGATAAGCTGCTTGGACATGCATGACGATTGTAGGAATAAATATTGTTTGGTGTTAACACAGCGAGTTACAAGTTCTTCGGTGCCCCAACAGTCTGATGCAATCCGATGCAATCACACCTTAGTGAAAGTTGTGGTGCTCGGTGTGTGTGTGTGTGTGTCTCAGAGCAGTGCTGATTTGTCTGTATGGTATTTTAAAGGTCAAAGTTAGCGGTTGATTTATATATATGTTATGTATTGGAAAGGTCTTGCCCTAGTTTTTGTCCTCTCCGGTTTATATAAAAGCCGGGGATGGAATATTAGAAACGCTCTTTGTTATATTGTAACATAAAACCACCCCAACAGTAAGAATGTCCTCAGAAATTACCCCAGAGTTGAATCATACAACAGAAAAGAAACAGAAGATTATAGCAGGGCTGTTGTAATGCGTTGCATCACAAACAGCTCTCGGTTTGTGAACAGAATGCCAAATATTTAAAGCAGAGTTTCTGAAAAAATAGATATTGCTAAAAAAAAAAAAAAACTCTTCACAGGAAAACAACACATGCAGATTTGCCTGATTCGAGTCACTGTTAACCAATCGGAATCCAGGACATTGACTGAGCTGCTGTGATTAATTCAAGTACTTTTTAATTCATTTACATCACAAAGAACGTTATTCCTATCCGGAGGCCGTGGCACAGTTTAAACAGATGCACACACACACACACACACACACACACGCAGAGACACACACTCACCTCTTGACTCAATCTCCCGTATGCACATGTCCACCACCATGGGTCGTGCTGTGTTGTAGGCTTTCACCAGGGTCGTGAGGTCACAGCTGTAGACCTTACGGATGTGTCTGAGGTCGGGCTTGCAGTCGTCGGGCACCATGGGCGAGCAGTGTTTGTGGACGTTCAACCCGCAGTCTACGAAGAGACGAGCAGCAGGATTAGGGGTGGTTTGCCCGACACGCGTGCTCGGTGTCAAACCCAAATTCAACATGGTAATTGTCATTTCATTGACTGGTTTGATGTGTGTTTTAGCTGACAGGAGTCTTTATCTCACTGATCAATATTTGCCCTCTGAGTGTCACGTGGCAGCCGAGGACACGTCTGGCATTGGAGTCACCTTGAGCCATTTATTTATTTGAAAAAAATAAAAATAGTGGAAAAACACCAGGATGATTCATGAGATAAAAGATTAATCTGGGACTAGAGGTTGTGTGTTTACTCCTATTATTGTATTTTTCATTTTGTTAGTCATTTGCTTAACACTGCAAACCTAGGCTTATTTGACAAAGCGAGCACCTCGCTGGGTGTTCAAACTGAACATTAGTCATGATGTCAGCGTTAGTAGCCCTGATTGCCTTTTGTCTTTAGTCACAGTGGATGACGCCTGAGGCACATCTGTTCCGGGGCAGGTTTCACCTTGGAGGGTGCCGAGGAGCCTGCAGAGAGCAGATGCACACAGACTCGGGGCCTGCTTGGTAACAGAGGCTCTTAGAGGGAATTAGAGGCACAGTCAGAACACTGTGGCCTGGAGGAGGGACATTCAGCGCTGCTGTGTGCTCCATTCTTTTTCAAATCCGAGCACACACACAATGGCTGTGGAAGCAGCAGTTGAGGCGCTGTGGGCTACAGCAGACCCAGTTTCCCAGGCTAAAATGGGCCAGCTCTTACAGCTCGGCTCTTTTCAGTTTTTTTCACGGCTCTGAATGTTTTGTTTTTTTTCTTCGTCAAATCTTTGAATTCTGATCCCCAGAATGAATTGTTACTATTTAACTGCAAAAAGCTCCAACCTCCAAGAAAAGCAGAGCCCCTATGCTCCCGCAGGTCCTCAGACAATATTTTGATTAATATGGGTCCCTGGAGAAATTTATGCAGGCTGCATTTATATGCATTGATGCAGAAATGTAATTACCTTAAGAGATGATTCTCTCAAAGATACGAGACAGGCACTATAATAGTGTGGGACCTGTAATCAGTCTGCCGATGTCCACGTGCACACACACACGCTGATGGTGCTCAGTCCCAGGTGGGCTGGGTGAGGGTGAGGCAGGGGCCCGAGAGACACCGGGCGCCTGGAGACAGAGGATGCTGGTTTACTGCACCATCAGCTCTGTCTCTGTTACTATGGCGAGGAGGCTGCAGGGAGGATGGATGGGCTCGGGGTTGGGTTGACATTGACGCTCGCTACTTTCTAATCAGCCCATTATCACCCACGTCTAACCTCTGCATCGTCACAGGCAAGCCATTACCAGATCGTGAAGCACATCCGCCTTCAACTAAAACGGAAATAAAAAGCGTTTGAATTTGAAAAAAAGTGTCACCACGTAACCCAGAAGTGTTTGAGCGCGTTCAATAGAGGATGAGCATTGTGACCCGGCTCTTTGGTTGAAGCCGCTGAATTTTAATGCGTGCGAAAACAGGCTCTTTCCCCACGCTCCGAGCCCGCTCCTCATTAAAGAGACATGCCAGCTTTGTTTTCCGTCACAGGCGTGATGGGGATGAGGCTTGGGGGGCGTACTCTGATGAAGAAATGTGGCACAACAAGCACAAGCAGAGGCTGGCTGCCTGGCACTCGGCCAAAAACAGTTCACACGTACGAAAAGAAAGAAGAGGCTGGGGGAACAGTTTTAGTATGCAAATTCGAGCATCATGTGAGACTTCGCTGCCCTAGATTCTACTTGCCAAGGCTGAGTCTGAAGGAATGGGAGAGAGTGTACAAAGATTGGTCCAAACATACAGTGTGTGTGTGTGTGTGTGTGTGTCTGTGGGGGGGGGTGTGTGCCTCTGCTCTGGTTGTTGTCAGCTTTCAAAATCAATACATCAATTATTAATAGTTCCCAATGATTTGTGTGCCGCTGTTTGTTTCTTCAGTAAATCATTAAACATACATCATCGTTTGGGAACGGGAAGTGAACCCTGAGAACATCTGTGTTACACCTGACACAAAGAGGGGCAGAATACTAAAGGAACAATCCAAAAGGCCACATTTTGATGAAGCAAGAGACACATTTGTGAATATATTTTGAATTTGTGTACTGTGGTGCGACTAGATAATAAGTGGAGAAGAAGAGAAGTGAACTAAAAACCCATTTCTGCATAATTGCTAGCTGCATTTGCTGCAGCTTCCTGGTTACAATGGAACTGATGTTGGCCATTAAAATCATGGGAGTGGGAACACAGATATATGATAATGATGATGCGACAAGACAGGAAGCACAGCCCGACTGTGAGCTGCGAGGAATCTCATCATTATCTGAGAGAAAAATCCAGAGCTGCTTTTAGATTTGGAGTCATTTGAGCTCCTCGGCACTGAAAGTCATTTCTTCCACGCATTTGGAAGGATTATCACTTTCACAAACGCAACCAGAAGCAATCAGTTTTTAACCCAGTTTACACTATCGGTTACATCACAGTGAAGCTCAACGAGGAACGCGGTCTTCATTTCACGCCGTTATACAACCACTAATCCAGCGCACAAACTCCCGGTGGGATCTCAGATTAAAGCACAACAATGCAGCTCCAGTTGAACCAGGACACAAGTAACCCACATGGAGGAGTGATGACTTAGTCCTGCATGACTACAGATGAAGAGGAGACTGTTTAGGGCTCGGGTGATGTCACAGACTTGTTTATGCAACGTATAGGACAGCATGTACCTGCACATTTGACCCCCTGAGCCATCAGTCCCCACATGAAGCTGGCACAGTGTTCACACCAGTGAGGTCCTCGAAAGCTGTGGACCTGGAACGGAAAGAGACAGTGACAGATATCAGCGATGAAGAGCAATGCTGCGGTCGACACCAATCGGGAGGGGGTCGCACTCATTCCCTCCGTGGACACCCCGGGCTCTCCGCTAGCTTGTGGTGGAGAGTGGTGGCTGCTGCCATCTTAAATGAGGAAGAGGAGGGGAGTCTTCTCTGCGTGGAGGAGGATTGTTGTTTAAACTGACAGTGATTGGGCCGGATGCTGAAGTGACTCAGAGCAGGGGAGACTATCATCTGTAATGGTACAGTAAGGGTGATGTGATGCATAAGCAGTGTGAGGGTGCAAGTTGTGGGGGGAAAAAAAATCGCTATGGAGACGCTGTGGAGAAGAAGAAAAGGAGCCACACGCTCTAGCAGGTAACAACAGGCCAGCCAATCAGGAGGGCCAACAGAAGACCTGTGGGAGGAAGAACCAGACACAACTCTCAGAGTTCTCCTGCATGACTGCAACAGCAGCTATGGAGGACGGAGGCAGGAAATGGATTTCCAGTCCACCATCATTATTGGTTGTACAAATTATGCCACGTGACTTACAGAAGCTTTTACTTCTGATTCATACCCAATCAATAATCAATAGGCAATGACCATATAGGACATAGGATAGTGTATAGATTGTGTAGTGTGTTATGTGTCCATAATTGATTACAATACACAATTTATAAAAAGTATTTGCAAAATAGAATAGAAAATGGAATCTCTACGCTTTATGTGGTTACTTAAAGGGTTCTTTAACTTCCAGTAGATTGTTGTGCTCCACAAACACAAACACATTCATCTTCACAGACATTTATACCACATACTGGTTGTGGAAACCTCAAACATAGGAACTGAATTGAAAAAAGTCTTATAAAATGTTTCTAATCTCCAGCCATAGAAGATAATATGAGAGAACAAAGAAAACAGAGAGAGGCTGAGAGCATCGTTCGCCCGAAAGCCTGAAGGTACCGCTTCTCTCCCACCTCTCCATCCCATTAAGCAGCCAAAACTACAGTGAGGCTGACAAGAGCCAAGTGGGGAAACACTCCTCCACTGTTTGTCCTCCCATCAGCCTAATCTCTCCATCTGCTGCTCAAACTAACAGCAGTGGTCCACAGACCACCCCACAGATTTCCTTTTGATAACGCCGCACTGGACAGACCCAAACAGACCCACTCAGTCACACTCAGTCACACTCAATCCTCCCCCCTACCACCACCACAGAGAATGAGTGGAAAGATGAATTCAGAGCGTATTCTGCATCTCACCTTGAAGTTGTGGACTTTCTCGTACTTGGGCGTCCGGTCGATCTCCCTCAACGAAGCTCTGCGGACCAGTGAGGTGAGCTGTGAATAGGCAAACAGTTTGAGTGGCTGCCAAAAAGTGGCTGAGGGTTTCTGTGGTCCCATCCTCATCCCCAGCGCTGCCGCCAGAATGTCCTCCTGGTTGTTTTCTCGCTTGGCCTTTTGCACCACGGACTTCTCATCCTTGTGAACGTCATAGGACTCTCTCGATGGCATTGTGGCGATGTAATCTGTTGATAAATATCCTATGGATGAGTCCAAAAGTAGAGGTAGCGGTGGAGGCTCCCCACTTTGAAATCCAAACTCCCTGATGCCTACAGTGAGTGTAGCTCACGCAGTGTTATTGGCATTGTCCAAAATCAAAATTGAGCAAATTAAAACCATGAAAAAAGTCCCAAAACCAGTTGAAAGAGTCCAAAAGAAGGAAACGGCGGTAACTATGAAATCCTCTCACAGCAGGGACGGTGAAGTGGAGCCTCTGTGACAGGAGTGCCGGGTTTTATATGAAAGAGGTGCAGCCCTGCGTGCATGTGGTTCCCTGGGAATGTGTATGCAGATGAGCTGAGAGAGTGGTGGCGTTAATCCTCTCCTCCCTGTGCAGAGCTGATATTCTCCCTGGAACAGAGACAGCTTTCCCTGTAAGGATGCTGCGAGGGCGGGCAGAGCGAGGGGGAGGAGTACGGGGGCGGCCCCCGTAGTAGTCAGAAAGGATTAAATGGATTCCACCAGCCAATCGCAGCATGGATGCACGGGCTTTATAGTCACCGCTACCCCGCCCCCACACCACCATCTCCATCAGATATCCAAGCAGGGGAGCCACGGTTGGATGAAAGGAGCGTGGGCTCATAATGAGCCATGAATGAGTCATGCGTCAGGGGTGGGTAGAACCTGCGACAGCAGTGGGCCGTTACAGTGAGGAGAGAGGAGCTATTTTCAAAAATGTGTTGCCACAGAAACTGGTGATGCCAGAGATGACAAAGACCTGCACAAACCAGCACAATGCTGTATAATTTGGGATTACTGCTGCATCAAATACAGCACCAACTTTTAGATAAAGGGGAATAAAAGGACTCATATTACTCACGTGCTCTTGAAAATATTGGTTTCCTGAGTGGGTGTTGTTTACTACAGGAGTGCAGTGTATTCAAATCAACCTGGCGTGGATGCATTTCAATAATTCAATGCAAAGTGCATTTAAAAACATTTCTGCTTTGATGTAGCTTTGTACCAAAAGCACATCAAAGTCACATACTCCGGCTCTGAGGGGGATGATTGACCTCATTCTACCAGTAAACAACGTAAACATCACTGCCGCGGAATCATGGGATTCAGTTACATCATTAGCTGCACCCAGGAGGATATTTATAAAACTGACTTTTCACGCCGTCTGTGGTTTTGTTTGTTTCTTAGCAGGAGTGCTTCAAAAGATATGAACCCATTTTGATAAAACTTGGTAGTGTGGGGAGGCGTAGCTAATGGGAGAAACCATTAAATGTTGGTGTTGATGAAGAGACAGGAAATTTAAAAAAACAACAATATTTTTGTCAATGTTTTGTCAAAATTATATCATCACTCTTACTGAAAACAAAACAAAAACAGCCACACAGTCACACAATAGACAATTTGAAGCAGACTCAAATAATCCAACAATAGATTATACTCTGGATTTGGCACATTAATGGACTTTACAGTGATAAACAGCAGAGAAAATGTCTTAGTTAAGTTAATGCTGATTGAATAAATCTATTTAGGACAATTTTTTATTAGAATAAGACAAATTTTGCTTATTTTTCTTATTTTTTGCCTTCTTTCTTTCTTCCTCTCTTCTTTTTGGGTCTCTTTGTTCACTTCCTCAGGCCTCATAATGATGCAAGCGTTATGTGTATGCAAATGAAGTATCAAATATAGCATGGTGATATCGATGTGGGGGAAGAAAAGCGAAGATCTGCAATGTGCCTCTGTGATTCACGCTGCAAGTCAAATGTGATTAGCCTCCTACGTGGCTGAGCCTAATTCAGACTCAGCTGGTGAGAGGCGATGTTTTCACCTTTCAGAGAGAACAGCAGGTGGAGCAGAGGAGAGGAAGTGACTGCTGGAGCTGTACGACGCGCCTTCAGAAATCAATGAGGACCGTTATAGCCTATACGCAGCTCCCACCTCAGCGGAGAGGCAGCAAAATGAGAGCATTAGCAGCAGAGAGGAGCAGATAAAGGCTTTGAAGATGAGACCAGACATCCAAAACAGTGCTTTCTGTCAGGGGCTAGAGAGTATCATGAAAGAGGAGGAACCGAGGGCTTTCCGAGGCAACTCTCCTCTCTGATGTTCAGTGGAAGTATCTGCCTGGGAGGGAACCTGAGAGCAGTAGATAAAACACGGTTAAGGGCCTTTTCCGCGCGCGGGTTCCTCCTCTCTGACCCGAGCACTTTACAGAGCTTTGCGGCATAATTGCATTGCCTGCTGTTAAGTGCAGAGAGAGCGTCTGACTCCCAGGATGTGGTTTACTTTGAACGCAGCTCTAATTGACACTGATTGATTTGCTTGTTTCCCAAACATGTCCAGAGATGGGACTCCGGAGGATGGATGGATGCCAGGCTGTTAATGAGATATCCTTCACTTCTGAGGATTGAGAGGTCCATCTGTGACCCTCCTGGACACCAGAACATTTGGATTCCCATTTAGGATCGCAGTGATAATTTAGCCTCGATGATAAACAATAATAACCCCAGATCAGCCACTTAGATCCAACGCAATTTGCACTGAACAACCCCAGTCTTCATGTTTTTAAGTGCCTCAACCACAGAAAAAAAACGGTTTTAAGCCATTAAGCTTTTAAAGAAATGCTGACTGTTTGTGTGGGCAGGAGGGTTGTTACATAAGGGAGCGTTCCTGTAATGCATCGCTGACCCAGCGTCAACATAAAGGCCCATTAAGAGGACAGAAGCATTCACTGTTATACTCCGAGTGTAAACTATTTGTATCTAAATGTACAATAATACTTGATAGTGCTTCAACCAAGAAGGATTTGTTTTCACCCACAGCTGTTTGTTTGTTGGAGGGATTACTGAAACACTTATTAGTGCTAATCCAGATCCACAAGCGTATGCAGGAAGTTTAGAAATGATTTTACAAGGAGGGGCATTGATTTATGTTTGTTCAAGAAATGAGACGTGTGTATATCAGCATCAACTGTCATCGGTGCCATTTAATCTGAATTTGAATACATTTTACGAGCCCTAATGAAACACATTAATATAAATCTTATAATAAAACAGTATTACAGTATTTTTTTACAGATTAAACCAGTATAATGGAAGACTTGAGCACCAAACACAGTGGAACTTCCTGTGATGACTCAGATGAGAAAAGATTCCATTTATTTCGCGTTGAGAATGTTCCGTTGGGTTATATAACACGGAGCGGTGATGTAATGTGATGGTGGGAGCTACAGCGAACGCTCAAAAGAGGGAATGTAGAGCACTGATCTCAGAACTCTGAGGAGAGATTTGAATACATCTACGTGCTGGCTGACTGGAGTGTGAGAATTTGCATTGTGGGCCCTGACAACCCAACTGTCATTTAGTTCATCCATCCGTGTCTTTGAATTGCACCGACCTAGATCAGAATTTCATTTTTGTGTTGAAATTAGTTTTTTTTGGCTAATTACAATTGATTTATCCTATTACATTCCAATAAACATATTATTTTATCTCCATAAATTGCAGTTTTTCTTTATTTCATTGATTATTTTCCTTTTTTTTCACAAATAAATGTAAAATAAAATAAAATAAAAGTATGTAGGGAAAATGCTATACAGAAAAACAGCTAGGTCGTCGATTTACGTTTACAATCTGCCGACATCTAATACGAACGCATCTTCATCTCCTTCGTCTTTTGTTCAGTTTGTTGACTCCCCCAGCCGGACTCACAGCTACATCAGGTCTACATACGGTTCCTCCGGCGAGCACAAGAAACACCACAGGAGCACGCCACGCGGCTGAAATTATTGCTAGCCTCGCGAGAATCCTGGAGCAAATTACACCATATTTTCCAGGCACAAATAGATTACCTGGATGTGGCCGGAACGGGCTGCGCTTTGACAGTGATGTATGGGAGGCCGCTATCTCGCTTTACTATCCAAACAGCAAGGTCAGAACGTAGAACACACTCATCATGATGCACAGGCACAATATAGGCTGTGAGATAACCTCAGCTTCATCCAGGCCGCCACGTGGATTTATCCTCCGGGATTTTATTCTTCGCTCTACCAGGAATACGTTGCATTGTATTTTACAGCGAATTAGGAATATTTATTCCCTGACACAGTCCGAACGGAGGAGTTATGTAACGCTAATGGTCAGGAGATGCCGTGGAGTAGTCCTGCAGAAATGCTGCCGTTACAGAGGGCCAACAATGGCTCAGTGGACCACGCTGCGATGAAACAAGGGAACCAAATCAGTTCTCAATGACTGCATCGCTGCCGCCTCACGCTCGGCGATGAAGAGTCTTTGGATCTGCATGAAACCGTTTCACTTCCACGAAGATGCGAGCAAACGCATGACGAGCATAAATAAATATGAATATTAGAATATCATCTGTCTCACTTGAGTCGGGCTTTGACATACGACTCTCTGGAAAACAAAACCCAAAAGATGGTTTTGTGTGTTATCGTTTTAGTATCTGTGTGTTTTTGTTCCCTGTAGAACCTACAACAGCTTCACATTCGCATTAGATTGTACTTAGTTTGCATAAATACACATTATCTACATTATTACATATCATCCTGCTGTGTGTTTTGCTTACATTGACGTATTGGAATAAATAGTGAACACAGCAGATCATCACTGAAACACTTCCAGTCGATTAAATTAGATGAAAAGGCTGTGGAGCATTTATTGAAATTAAATTTGCCTACATTAGCTAAAAGAACAACAACAACAATAATAATAATAAACTAAATTAAACTAGCTAAATTAAATAATATAAACACGCCTGCAGAGATGTGCTGGTGATTAAGTGATGTGTTAAGCTGCATCTAGAGTGGCTCAGTGCAGAACATTACGTTCTGTTCTGCTCATCATTCGTTTCAAAGGACTCTTATGTAAGTGTAAGCTCCAAATTCCCCCGCATACCAAGAAAGACTGAGATCTCTGAGGCTCGCTGCAACACAGACAGGATTCATCCTCACATCGGACATCATTTTATATAAAGCCTGCCCTGTCACACAGACACGAGGTCCAAATCTCCTCCCGCTCTCATCACCTCTCATCAGGTGTCAGAAGGTTTTCAACACAAGCCGTTCGAAACACAAAGCAACATTTGGAATCACAAGAATTTCCCCCCCAAAGGAAACTATTGCTTCAGGAGGATTAAAAGCTACGCGGGGGGTCACAGACTCTTCTGTTCCTGTTTGCATCGTACGAGATGAATCCAGACTTAAAAGTGGTTTCATCATGCTTATTTCTATAAAACCATAAGAACGTGTGAGATATGGAGTCAGGTATTGGTGCAGACATGCGGCCCGGGGTCACGTTCCAGCAGCAGCGCTCATCAGTAAGATGCTCCCTGTCTGCTGAGGCTGTAGAGGACACCAACCTGTGGAGTGCTGACCATATTGTCTCCTATCATGTTTCACTTGGTGTACAGTAACAGCAGCTGTTTAGAGAGCCTGATTCCCCTGAGGACAAAGACAATGTTTCCTAGCTGCCGATGGGAATCTCAGCAGCCAAAATTTGCTGACTGCTCCCAGGAGGAGACGGTGTTAAATACCTTACAGGTGATGATGTATGACCAGCGTGACACATTATGCTACTCTGAAAACATGTACGGGAGGCAAACAGGACAAGATAACGCAAAAGCTACACTTTGACACATTAGGGATCTAGAAATAGCGGAAAGGTGGCCGCTCAATCATCAAATCAAAATATTCTGGGCTCAGTTTGCCAAAATCTTGACAGTCGGAAAAAGACAGGTGACAGCGTGGGTTGATGAGGACGGCTGCAGACAGGAGAAAACAATTTACCCCGCAGGTGAACACATAAATGTCTTAAAGGTGTCAGACTTCATGTCACTGCCGTGGCTGAGTTTGTTGGTTTAAAAGTGGATGTTGTCATATTGTCCTCAGTAGGCGATGGAGACGGGGACGCGGGCAGGGAGGGACACAGGGAGAGACGGAGGCACCAGACGCACACCGTGTAAGCGGATTGCACCAAGATTACAGGTAAAAAACTTCCAACTTGGATTAGACTTGCTGGGTTTTTACCCCAAAACTTTCGTTGCATTTAGAGTAACATTGTGTGGAGGGACAGTAAAGACAATGTTTATTTGTGTGATTGACCTCATTTCACTGCAGCGTGAGACTTTCTGTTGCGTTTTGCTGTCACGTGGTCGTGATCCCTCCACTCCTCTGTTTCACCGTTAAACACACATGAAGAGCTGTAACACTAATTACTATACGGACTGGATGAACCCTATGAAGAGCGAGTGATGTACCGTACATGAGGAATGTCCTAAAAAGATGGAGGCGACTGGCTACAGTCGGACGTGACAGCAATGCCGACGTCAAATCCAACACCGCAAGACTTCAGGAAAGTAGAGCTCATTTACATATAGAGTGAGGAAGAGAGATCCAATCACAGGACGCGTTCCTGGAGACGCATTTTAATGCCAGAACTGGACAGACGTGCTCGGTACTCACTGGAGATCGGACAGCTCAAATCGGAATTTAGTACCAGGTCTGAATAACCCAGGATAAAGTAAAGCAGAGGCAGGGGCAGAAACCTTAAATTTACACTCAAATGAACAAATTATGATTGAATTAAAACAGCAGAAATCTTATTATCACATTTGTTCACAATAATGTATTTTTACACATTTCAACCCAGTTTTTTTTGACACATTTTTGAAATGTATTAATCTATTTTAATTTCTGTGTAGTTTTGTATCCTTTATATAATACAATGTACTTTAACATCACAATAATAATAATAATAATAATAATAATAATAACTAGGATCCAACCATCACATGCCATTGATTCCTGGCATCTACGCACAACAAATGGATTATTCAGACGAATCTTTATTTCTTCATGAAACCCCAGGCCGTCCTTGAGTCACATTAGACAGGTAACCCATCAGTATTCTCATCAGTACGTCTCCGTGTGAGCCAATATCGTGGTAACAAGGCAGCTGGCGAAGGCAAAAATGATTGACATTGATTATGAATTTGGAAAAAAAAAAAACGGCGGCGGATCTTCTGCTGCTGCCAAAGACTCTGCTCTTACTGCATCTACAACACATGTATGTGCATCTCCAAGGCATCTGGCTGGAGGCGCTGTTCAAATCATCAGGCCATGAATATCAAATCATTCAGATTTAGACAGAACGGAGCGACTGGTGGACATCTGGCCAGCCAGTGTCTGTGAATGATGCTTTCCTTTGCTGTCGGCTTGTTAGCATATCAAAGACACGCATGTATTTCCCGGGCAGAGAGAGACAGAGAGACGAGGAAGTGAACGCGGAATGAACGATTGCCTCCATTATGGCTATTTTGGTCCAAATAAAACACACTCCTACAGAGGAACGTTCACTTTATGTAACAATCTGAATAATACTTTACACAAGCAGACGGCTGGATTTAATCGGCCTGTGTTTTGGAACAGAGAGGCTCTTTGTTTAGAGCGACGGACTTTGACCTGATCCCATCCAAGCCCGCAAACATCTATTACCTAACCACGCTCACGGGTTCTCTGCCACGTAACACTGGGAACGATGGGGGAGGTTGTCCTGATCCAACTCGTCTCTCAGTCTAAATCAAAGTCCTTATCAGTTGTCTTACAGAGTTAAATAATAATAAGAGGTTAATTAGGTGTACCACTATGGTGGTGCGAATGGATAACTAGGGTGGTAGTTGGGGTCTCTAGGGTGTTAAAATGGCATTACTAGGCCAGTAGAATGGGTTACTGGGGGGGTAAAAGGGGTTACTAGATTACTAGGATGATAGAATGGGTTACCAGGCTGGTAGAGGGAGTTACTAGGGTGACAGAGTGGGTTACTAGGGTGGTAAATTGGGATCACTAGGATGATAGATTGGGTAACTAGGGTGACAGAGTGGGTTACTAGGGTGGTAAATTGGGATCACTAGGATGATAGATTGGGTAACTAGGGTGATGGAAGGGGTTACTAGGGTGCAAGGAGTTACTGGGGTGTGTGAAGGGACCAACCATCCATCGTATTCATTGCACAAGCAGAATAAACAGTCTGCATTCAGTGTCAGTGTAGAAATCTTGTGATTTGCCTCCGAGCCTTGTTTACAGACAGGAGTTCACTTTGATGTATGAGGGACTGAGGATGGGAGAAGAAAATGACCGTGTCATGAGGTCTATAGACTTTCCAGCTCTTTCAGGAATTAATACGCCATCATCATTACATCATTTGTTGAGGCTAACCAGGTCAGCAGCCACAAATTGGCTGTATCCATTTCCGATTCGGGTAAAGATCACCGTCATTTAGGATTCTTTGTGTGGTTGTGGTGCACGTTCTAATGCGAAGCTGAACCACAAGCAAGAGCATGATTTTTACTTTAAGGGCTCTACTGGCACAGAAATGGCTCCGCCGGCCCTGGTGGGAGCGTAGAGACCCTACCCCACCGACTCGGAGGCAGCGATGTGGAAAGAATTTTCATTTTGCGCGGGGGCCTCCTCTTTCTGATTGCTCAGTCGAGCCACTCCTGGTGATGAGCGGAGCTATCCCATTCAGATTATTTACCAAACAGCAATCCACAGAGCTTTTGGGGGGAATTATTGTACTGAAGAGGGAATCTAATACACGACAAAAGATTTTTGCTGTCGCTTGAAGCCGGACTCTTCCTTGCCTGCATGCTGCACGGCGTGATATTATTGCAAAGCCGTGGCACGCGGTGGCCACTTGAAGGACTCGTCATTCTTTGTTAGGGCTGGTTTGCTCATTCTTGAGAGGTAGGGAGAGGGAGTGTGGATAAATTCTCCATTATTGGTTTCCTGACCAAGAAGTCGTGGAGAACAGCAATTTTAGATTTGAGCCACTATGGAAGAGGATTAGGTTTGTTTGCACGGAGACATAAATCTAATAAAAGACCAGCAATAAAAGCATCTGGAGCGATCAATATAGGTTGGGGCTCAGATGAACCGGAGATTCAGGTTTACACAACAATGATCAGAGGAACCTGGGGAACAAAAATGGTAGTGGAGCCGTTGTTAAAAGCTTTACTACACTGAAGATATGATGGCAATGCACTGAAATAAGTATTTACGGGTTCAGCTTCCCATTATCTCTCCAATCTGAATACGAAGAGTGATTTTAACGTTGGTCTAGGGATGATAAAGGAGAAGTCATTTTCAAAAGTCGTGAAAGCCAGAAAAAGCCCCTGAAAGCCCACATGGTAATTAGTCATCACTTCATTTAATGGGGTAATGTTAAAACAGTGATTAGCTTGTCTTTGTTGCCTTGATTAATTCATTCGCTGGCGTGAAAGCAAGCAGCTGCACGCCTGATAATCACCGACAACAATCACCGCAGCACGGCAATTCTCACCGCTGTCTGTGGGACAGAAAAGAATGAAGCGCGGCCATTATTTCAGGAAAAATCAAGACACGACCGCGTTAAAAACCTGTTGGAGGGGAAACAGGAGGACTACGGTTTCATATTTCATATACAAACAATGATTACATTTCATCAAATAGACGAACTGGATGACTTTTTGTCCCTTTCTGTCCAAGAGGACCATTAAACCTGATCAATCAACATAAAAAGAACTAGACACAAAGGTAACGAGCGGAAGCATCGTGGGTATTTTCAGAATAATTATTTGCATTTTATTTTGAAAAACAAAATCAATTTTTCAACAATTTCAACAACAATCTCAGCGGATCCCTCTCTCACTGCCACCCATAATCCACTGTGTGTGTCTGATCACTAGTTGATCCAAATAGATTTTAGACTCTTTTGCATCATTCTTTTGCTAATTAACAAGAAAAAAAATAATAGTTTAAACTACAAAAAGATCCAGCGTTGCTATTACTGACAATACTGAGCAGCATTTAGGCCGTTTACCGAGAGAAAGATTTACAGATCCACAGACAGACTTAATGGATCCCCATTTCATCTCTATAATACAGTTTATGAGCATAAGAGGCATAAGACATCCTTTAATCCAGCCCATAAAGCCGGTGACCTCAGAGTCCCTGGTGTCATCTGTTAAACCATCCTCCTCCATGTCTGATCAGAGACGGCCTCATTAGCCCGGCGCTGCTCTTAAACATTTGATCGTTAAATCCCGAGTTTCTAATCCCATTAACTTCACCCGGCTCGGGCTACTTGTTGGAGAAAACGGGTGCGGGATCAGGATCTGTGAAAATCCGCAATATGATTTTCTTTTAATCCAGTTCAGAGCCATCGTCACTTCCTCCCTCATAGTGACTATCACGACACGGCAGCACAAACACACAATTTAGAGAGAGTGTAACAAGACTTACTATGACGGGGTTCCGTCCTCGTCGGAGTCACAGAGACGCAGCCGGACATGTTCACGTGGCAAGAACACACACTTCACTTATCTTATTATTAACTGAGAAAACTCCAACAGAAACAGATAAACGGTGCTAAAAAAGAATACAAACATGATACGAGCTCCTGTCTGATTGGTCCATCATCTGCAGCTGTGGCAACTAAACACACCTGTGTCCAGTTGCCACTCAGGCCTCGGCACCACAGTGTCCCAAACACACACACACACACACACAAACACCCAAAACCAATCCCACTGCCGCACTTACATGTATCTAACTTCCTGTGAACGGATGATTTCAGAGGACCGTCAAACATCAGTTCGCTGTGACGCCCTCCAAAATTTGCACATTTTTGGAATATTACCAGATTACATAATACTCCCGAGTGACACAAAGAAATGAGCGATTTGCACACGCAGATGAATTCCTCGCTTCCATCCTCAAGGTCACGTCAGCGGAGCGCAGCAAACAATTCAAGCATGACAGGGAGTTGAACCCGTGACCTTTATTCTTTCTCTCTCCCTCTCTCTCTCTCTCTCTCTCTCTCCATTTGCCTCATACATTTATATAGGTAATACAGCCCCGCGTCATTCAGATGAGAGCTTCATAGATATTTACATTCTATTTATTTGTCCATTTAGGCGGTTATCAGTCAAGGCGGGAGCTTTCGTTTGACCTTCAGTTTGACTCGGAGTGTGTTGCTGCTGATAATGAATAAATGAACAGGATAGCAACATGCGAGGGTTATTTGCCAAAATGGCTGAGTTTGCACATATCGCATTAGAAACTACAGATTAGAAGCATCACTCTCTTAGAAATGAGCCGAGATCGACCATCAATAAACGTTATTTAGTGAAGATCTTGATATATTTAAAAAAATGACTATTTGTTATGAGAAATAGAGAAATTAAGTTCTGTAGTTTTTTCAGTATTTGTCTGGGCCCTTGATGGCAGTTCTGGTTTTGGGGTTGGTCTTGAGGAAGTTGTTATGTCATTAAAAGCAAAAAATAGATCAAATAAAAATAGAAAGCCTTAAATCTAAGAAGCGTTTACAGATCGAGTAACAGCATTCAGTGTTTTGTGGGAAACACGGTCGCTGAACTGTGTTTATGGTCCCTATGTCTGACAACAATGTGAATTAAAGCTGCAGATCAAACGTGAGAAAATAAGGAATCTATCATGATAACCGCAGATCACAAAAATGTTGGGTGAACAATATGGGGCCTGGTGAAATGATGGACGGGGTAATGAAGAAGCTAA
>OMNV01008214.1:10880-21408 GCA_900303265.1 Brotula barbata | reverse complement strand
ACATATCCAGTACTGGTCCAAAGTCTTGGTCCCCCATTAGATTTGTTCTTTTATCAAGTCTATCTATCTCTTTATTAGAATCCAACCAGAAAATACAGGAAATGTGTGTTCAGTATTAAAAATCAGAAAAGAACAGCTTCTACAGGCTAAAGGGTCCAGGATTTAGTGGGACCTCCCTTTGAACCAGGCTCTCTACAACCTAAATGGAATGGAGCCCTAATTAATGTCATTGATAACACCTGGATTTGTTCTACTTTCATCACTATTTACTAGGAAAAGAACACCAAACACCAGGTTGGATAGGGGGACCAGGACTTTGGACCAGTTCTGTATTTATATACAGTATATACTGTAGATTTTGTCTGACAGTCCAGTCCGAGCTGAAGGACACGGCAATGTTTTCCTCTCTGCTCACACACCTCCAGTTCCAAGCGAGTGATATTCAAAGTGACACGCTACAGCCTGTCTTGTTTTCGATCTGTGGTCCAAGATATTCAAGCGCACTAGAACCAAAGGCACACACACACACACATACATACACAAACACACCCTGTCCCAGTCATAAACCTGTGAATTTCATAAACGCTCCAATCGGGAAGAATTTGGCCAGCGCTATGCTGTTTCTCGTTAACAGTAAATAGCGCTGCTGGGTCCTGGAGGTGAAATTACACTATATCATGGCTGAGAGCTCATTAAAAATGGATATGAGTGGTTGACTAACAGTAGCTCCCAGGCTGGAAAGTGTCAACGGGCCCAGCACTTTCCTTCCATGTTGTAAAAAATTCAAGCTGATGTGACACAGCGGGCACGTTGGCGCCAGACATGCACGGTGATTTATGCTTCTCATTTCTAGAAGGGGACATTTTAAGTGAAAGCAGGGGGAATTTGCCAATTTTACAGCGAAGCACTGCGGAGAAAAAAGTAACAGATGTATACTTGGAAGGATTCTTCGCACTGGGAGGAAAGGTAACGCGGCTGAACGTGGCGCTGCCGAAGGACGAGCGCGCGGACCGTATCGTCCCAAAGCAAAACAACATCAACGACAAAAGAAACAAAGGTAGAAGAAAAACAAAACAGAAGCTCATCACCAATGTCCATCATTGGACAATCAATGTCCAACCAGAGGTCCTGGATTCTTTAGGGTTTTTACAAACAGTGATGGTTTAAAATGGTTTATTGGCTCTATTAGAATAGACCTTCTGCGTGTGTGTGTGAGTGTGTGTGTGTGTGTGTCAGCGGTCCGGTCAGTCAGTGTGATGGCCGAGCTGTTTGTTCTTGAAATGATTTAAAGTGGTCCCAGGACCAAGGTGAGCTGAGTTAGACTCCTTGTGGGCGTATTTATGACGGGTATGAGAATGCGTCCTTTATTGATTCAATTAGGATCTCAGCATTTTATCGTTCGCTGTGCGATGAACGTGAATTAAAGTGACAGGTGGTATATTTTAATGGCAACTGTTTCGTTTACACGTCAGCATTGTCATTGATTGATCCTCAGCTCGACACGTGATGCCTGCTGAACCGCTGGTATTTTAACGGTTCGGGTTGGGGTATAGGTTCAGGGCTAGGGTATAGGGTTAAGGTATAGGGTTAGTCTACAGGGCTGAGGTAAAGGGTTAGGGTATAGGGTTAGACTACAGGGTTAGGGTATGGGGTTAGGGTATAGGGTTAGACTACAGGGTTAGGGTATAGGCTTAGGGTTAGGGTATAGGGTTAGTCTACAGGGCTAGGGTGAGAGGTTAGGGTATAGACTTAGGGTTACGATATAGGGTTAAGGTATAGGATTTGGTTATAGGGTTAAGATGAGGATATACGGCAAGGATATAGGGTTAGGCTTAAGATTAGGATATAGGGTACAGGGTTAGGGTATAGGGTTTGGTAATAGGGTTAGGATTAGGACATAGGGTTAGGGTGTAGGGTTGGCTACGGGGTTAGGGTTAGGATTAGGACATAAGATTCGGGTACAGGGTTAGGGTTAGCGTACAGGGTATTTGTACCCGTGATTCGAATTGTAACAAAAATACAATTGTGAGTACATTTGTTTCTCTTAGTCATGGACAAATTTGGAAGTTATGCACAAGTTTATCCATTTTACAAACAAAAAGGAGGAACACACAGACATTATCACAGCTATCTCTCCCCATATTATCCTACCAGTGCAAGATATCACATGACCCGTGACATCACAAGCTTGGGTTTAAAGTAGCTACTTTACCCATGTGTCTCTGCACTGAATCAAGTGGGCGTGGCCAATCAAGAGAGAGGCTGGGGTGCACGAGGACCAGGACTGGGAAGCACTGATCTACAGGGAAGTAGATGACAACATGTACAGATGGTCTCTCTCTCTCTCTCACACACACACTCACACACACACAGTCACACACAACTCCCGAGACAAAAGCATAGAAAAGAATAAATCACGGACAGATGTTTTCATTCTTGGCATGGCGCCCGTCCTCATTAATCACACTTTATCACTCGCAATCTGAATGAGGAGACGCCGAAAACAGAGCGAGGAGCGAGGGCGGCGGAGGTGACGGAGGAGTATTTGTCTCCTCTCGCCGCGTGACTCCGACGCAGACTAGCTCAGTCCCTGACCTCTCGTCACCGCGGCGCATTGAATAAAGACGCCGCGGCAGCCCAAGGGCACCGTGTTAAATAACGCCCAGGCACACTGAGTACATTAAGATTTAGCATTAATAAGGAAGAGCGGAGCGGCGCTAACATCTTATTAACCCTGTCAGACAGGGACGGACTGTTCCAAAGTGACGGGGCGGGGGGGGCGGAGAGTCCTTGACATATTCCAGTCACATCTGAAAAGTTTCTGAAGCAGATTACGGCACACAATTTCAATTTATGTATCCGTTTCTCTTGTACTTGAGGGCTTTGTGGAGATAATAGACGAGATGACATTGACTTCTAAAAAGCCTTTTGACTCGCTCGGCTCCGACTGCTGCCGCTCTGAAACAGCACTGACGCAGCCTGCACGCTAATCCAGCTATGATTAACCGCGAGTCAAATATTCACATTTAACATTCTGCTATTATTTCATCAAACTGTGCTAAACTTAATCCTTTTTTTTAATCTGTTTGCTTTGAATTATTATTGTTTTTACCTTATGTTTACGTTGTGTACTTTTTAATCTTATTGATTTCTCTTCAAGTGCTTTAGTTTTGTTTAACCTATTTTTAAACCCATACTGTGACTTACTTACTATTTGTTAAACACCACTGCCAAAAATCTTAGTTGGATTTGTTTGCTTGCTTCCTGGTTTTGAAGTGTAGGTGGATTAGTGTTTAACAGTGCTTCCTCAGAGGAAGTAGATCCTCGGTTTGAGTCCCAGGCTAACCCCGATCCTTTGTGTGTGTAGTTTCCACGTTCTCCACGAGTTTCCTCCTGAGGCCTTGTGAGCCGAGGATGGATGCTGTTTGGTGTGAGGGTGTAGGGTTGGGTTGTTGTATGTGTGCACAGCATATCAATGTCATCATCATTCAGCAACATATCGCAACCCAGCAGTGTTTCAAGAAATATATCCAAGCAGGCTTCCACTCCATTTCATTCTGTTGACAGTTATTCATGAGTGCACGTGGATCACAGTTTTTGTTGTCTGTGTGCATACGTGGCCTTGAGAAAAAAAAAAAAATCAAATTTGACCCCCCCCAAAAAAGGTCAGGGTTGAACATTAAAACCTCAAATGTAATCAAAGCATTTTTACTTTGATTCAGATAGGAATGTTTTGTGTTCAGCCTTGGAGCGTTTTATTTTGTAAACCCTGACCTTTTGAAGTAACTCCTCCACCTTTTATTTATTTTTTTCACTGTGGACGGATTGAACCAAACTTCAAAATGTAACACAGAGCAACAACCCACTTTTAAAAATGTGAGGAAGTTAGAAATTTAAATTATAACGTTTGTGTAGTATGTGATAACTCAACTCAACTCAAAAGTTTTCCTGTATGGAATGTGCTTATTTTTGATTAAACTTATAAGCTCTCAGTCTTTCAGTCTTTGTGGTCGATAGTAGTTTTGATGTGGTTTTACTGTTCCACAAAATACTGACAATCACTACTTTGAGGTGAAGATAAATAAAGTTCATGTACTCCATAGTGGGTTGAAATTCTTTTTTTTATTTTTTATTTTATTTTATTTTATTTTATTTTATTTTATTTTATTTTATTTTATTTCATTTCATTTCATTTTCAGCACAAAAACAGTGAGAATGTCTCATCTGATTTTATGAAAATGTCCCTGGACCCCCGAGGGTTAAAGCGGGGTAAGGCTGGTTTAATGGCAAGTTTAAGACGCTACCACCCCCCTAAGCTGTTGACTAAAAATGGAAGAAATCCTCCATCCTAACTAAGGTGGGGGGGGATGGAGGGTTGGGGGGTGCATTGTGTGTGGCATGGCAGGAGTTAACCTCCTTAAACCCAGCGAACCCCGCTCTGCCTGCCTAAGCCTATAGCTGGGAAACAATGCCCTTATCTGCTTCGCTCAACCTGCTTTCCCATTTAGCCCCTCTGCCAGCCACAAATTTGCATGTCAATCATAGCAGTCGATGACATTTAAAAAGCCTGTAAAAGGACTGGTAGGAAATCACAGAAATTAATTGCAAAGTGCACACACACACACACACACACACACACACACACACGAACACACACTTACAATACAGAACACACAGACACACACAATCTTTCCCCATCTTTCCACACACGGCTCACCAGGCATCGTAATTACTTTACATTTCTTTCTTTCTTTCTTTCTTTCTTTCTTTCTTTCTTTCTTTCTTTCTTTCTTTCTCTCTTTCCTCCCTTTTCTTCCTCCTGTCTCTCTTCCCCTCCATTCACAGCAGCGGTCTGATTCAAATTACCTACAGATTTTTTAACCACACTAACCGGTGACCTATGCAACCAGGGAGACTAATGAGACTGAAGCAGGGGGTTGCCATCATCATCCTCATCCTCACGGACAAGCAGCTCCTTTTATCATAGCGGCTGCTATAGGCTCCTCTGTCATTGTTAAATTACCTTTACAAACTCTATGAAATCTTTACT
Source organism: Brotula barbata (assembly GCA_900303265.1). NCBI lineage: Eukaryota > Metazoa > Chordata > Actinopteri > Ophidiiformes > Ophidiidae > Brotula > Brotula barbata. The sequence goes on along the minus strand of OMNV01008214.1, from coordinate 16,358 downwards.
AACTCTATATGAGCTGAGCAGTAAAAGAAGAAGCTTCTTGTGATATCAGTCATACACAGTCAGAGGCATAGTGTCAGGACAGGTGAATCCCTGGTGCCCCAAGCTTAGGGGGGGGGGGGCCCAACGGGCGTCTGATTACTAGTTACTAATCTGCTGGAAATCCAGAAGTCCTATTTATTGCAACTCCATGTTTCAGCACCATGGACAGAGACATGGAGAGAAAGAGTGTATTTCAGCACCGCGGACAGAGACAGTGAGTGCAAAATTGACCTTAAAGTGTGCAAAATAAGACCCATGTGCACTGACAAGCAAGCACAAATGACCCAAACATATCATTTTTCATAACTTTACTCAAGACCAAGTGCGACACACTCACATTTGCAGTCCTGTGAGGAAATCTGTGCCTCCAATCCGAAGGCCGAGGGTCTGTTTAGCTCGCATTATGCAATATTTAACTATTTATTTATTTATGAAGGCTATGTGCAAAACTGGCAACTCCATTATTGGTATCTTGGGACCGAATCAGTACGCATCGACTGTACCCAGTGATTACTGCTCAATATTTAGCTCATCGTATGTATTTTATATTGGGTTTATATCCTCACTAAACAGAACAATTGTAAGGAGCAAGGAATTTTTGGGCATTGATGCAAAATTGAATAATTCTGGTTGTTATGTATGTTTTGTAGCTATTATATTATAATTATAGATACAGTATATACGCACATATGCATATATAGATATTTATCTTGATATGTGTAATGTCGGTGGATTTACACTGCCATTCTACTGCCGATTGTTAATGATCTTATAATCGTGCAACTTTTCTTTGGCTTCAAAGTTCTACTTCCTATTCAGTATTCAGTATTCAAATGCATTATAATTCACAAACATTATTAACATTAACAAAACTTTGTTGTCTTTTGATAAGGTACTCCATACTCGAATACTTTAGAATGTTGGATTTCTTTTAAACACAGTGGCTTAGGTGGTAGGGATCAAAAAGGTTGCCGATCCCCCCTCCTGTCCATGTTGAAGGTCCCTGAGCAAGACCCTAACCCTGAATTGCTCCGGACTAGCAAGTGGGCCTTGCATGGTTACCTCGGCAGTCGGTGTGTGAATGAGTGTATGAATGGGTGAATGAGAGGCAAACATTGTACAGCGCTTTGGATAAAAGCGCTATAGAAATGCAGTCCATTTACCATAAAAGCACCGGTTTGCACCCCTCAATGAGTTGTGTGTAATCTGAGATTACTGGTCACTGCAGCCCAGGAAATTCTTTTTCTTTTCTTTTTTTATCTTAAATACACTTTTCAAGGTTTGGTGAAATCATCTCCTGACCGTGACAGGTTGACCCCTGATTGAAAACTTACAATCACCAAACAAGCTGCACTTACATTCATCTTCATCTCCAGTTCAATCACACCAAGCATTTTATTCCCCCAGATCTAAACCTCTGATCTCTCTGTGTGGGTGGGGCCGAAAAACAACCAAAAAAAAAAAAAATCATCCTTAGAATCATTTGTTCATTTCCTCGTAGGTACCATGTTATTATTCGTCTTGGTGTAGGGATCCAAATGCATGTTTAGCTTATGTATGTGTAATTTTAGTCGAGGATATCCTGAAACTCCACCAGGGCTTCCGAGTTAATAGAAGCAGACGTTGAACACAACACATCATTTACTGCTGGATTTGGGTTGGATCCACACGTGAAAAATCCCAAAACACCAAACAACAAATCAACAACAGAAGAAGTTTAGTATGCAGGCATCACTGATAATATTTAACAAATACAAAAAAAAACAGTCGTGGTTCAGCTTTAGCCGTACACAACCAGGCAAATCTCAGCTGGTTTGCGGATCAGAGTCTATTCGGAGCTGGATTGACACCTCCTCCTCGCGGTGCAGATGTTTTTGTCTGCACCCATGTGTGACTCCTGTGTGCGGTCGTGCCCAAACGAACCCTAAACACGGAGATCACGATCCAACTTAGCCGGATCAAACTCTGTATATGCGAAAACAGCCCGAGATCAATCGTTCTCAGTAAACTGGGTCTGGGAATCAAACCATCGTCCCTCCCTGCTTTAACGCTCTCAACATGTTCACCAGTATGAATGTGTGTTTGCGTATACACACCTGACCATTTACGTATCTGCTGTTGTAATCATGACTCTGCTTCTATGCTTACATGTGCAGGTGGATGTCTGATGCTTGTGTGTGTGTGTGTGTGTGTGTGTGTCGGGGGTGTGTGCGGGACACTTCACGTCTATGTGCATTTATAATTAATAACCCGATTGATCCCAGAAGCGTGCATCCACAAGATGAATATTTGCAATTACGGCACTCTCATTAGAGCGTCTGACCTTCAAGCCAGCTCCTTCCTATCGATTGACCGAACCACCGACAGGACTGCTGCAGATCACTCACTACAACCGCAACAACAACAACAACAACAATCGGTCCTCTTTACAGCGCTCGGATGATCGGTGGGGATGAGTAGACAGGATGTTGAGTGGACAGCTGCACCCTGAAGGCAACAAAGGGAGTCTAAAGGGGCTTAAAAACAGTAAACAGGGGAATATGGGAGAACGCTGACGCAGTAACCATGGCAGCAGAGTACAATGGAGGCAAACAGAACAGGGTCTTGTCTGTAACTTGCACAGGAGGCTCGTCGTTTCCTTTCATGAATGCAGCTGTAATATGAATTGATTTATGTCGTTTCTTTGAGATAAACATGCAGCGCGGTGCGTTTAGGGCCACGGACGGTCGAAGCTTCATTTTCAAGTCTTAATTGTTAGAATAAACTGTTGTTAATCATACAAATGAGTTAGTTTGGACATACAGGCCTCACAAACGCACAATTCAGGTTTTCTTTCTCTAAATATCGCCAATTTATTCTCCGTATCTTCCCGTTTTTTCCGGCGCTAACACTCCAAACCGCTCATCTGCGATAGAGCAGCCCGTAATGAAGCATTTCGCCCTCGTTACTTTAAACCCCTGACCAACAAACGGCAGCAGAAGCGACACAGCAAAACTTGTTTGTCTCGTTCGTCTTATTTGACGGTTTTCTGGCGTGGCAGCAGATTGTGTTTTTTGTCTGTCATCCGCTCATTATTTTCAAATATCTGCTGTCGGTTACTGAGCTGCTAATCAATGGAGGCACAGAGTGGACCGCAGCAAATGGCTGAGCTAATGGAGAGCAGGAAGCAGACTGAGTGCTGGGCGTTTCCTCTGTGGGAGGCCTGGCCTAATGAACAGCGGAAGAGTTAACGCGTCTGTGTTGTCAATGAGCTGGAGTTTTCCACGAGGAGACACGACTGATTTACTAAAAACTTCACATTCTGGGGCAAATTGACCGCATGGCTGAAGGAAATCTCCAACTCTGAATCATAACCGTGATGGAAACTGTTTGTGTTTTTAGATCCATACTGTCGCCATGGCAACTAGGTGAACCTCTCCAGAAACACTTCCAGAACTTTACAACGCAAACAGTTCACTTGGAGGCACCTGTTGGCTACATGGATGTCCCGAATGACATCGTAAAACGCCTTCCTCCTCTGTCACGGACCCCCCCCTCCAAAGCTTCTCCCCTCCTCTTTCTCAACACAATCCATCTTTAAAGCTCACGACAAACCCCGCAGCCACCTCCTCCTCATCATGAAAATACCGAGCTAAGCGATCCGAGAACGAGACTGACAGTCGTCTGTTTGTTAAAAAATTCTTTTCCTTCTTCTCCCCTCCGTCTCAGACGCGCCTCTTCCGCTCTAAAGGGATTACACGGGAATTTATTCTTACACACCCCGCAGAAAGAGAGAGAGAGAGAGTGAGAAAGAAACAAAGCATCGCACCGAAGGATCAGCTGTACAGTATCTGTTGGATGTCAGTCTCAATATTCAGCGCCGTTTCAGCCGGCGTTTGATCCTGAAAATCCTGAGAACATCGTAAGGTTTTCAGGAGCCTCTCCACTTTAATTACCAGCCTCCTCGTACCGTACGTGGCTCCTCGCGCGCCTGTTTCTCGGAGGACGCTGCCAGCGAGACTGTCAGTAATGACAAACCCGTTTTTTGACACCAAGCCTGCTGGAAATGACCCGAAACGCTCAACTTGGCTTTGTCACATTGGGGTGTTTACTCATGCTAACACCGTGGAGAGCAGATTTTTTTTCTTCAATATACTCACTTGTTAAATATTTGTTAAATGTTGCTTTGACCTCTGACCTTATGAAATATAAATCTTGGACATTTGATGTCATTCTGGGAATATTTAAAGTCTTTTGACAAGAGTAATTTGTCATCATATGATTGGATGCTAGCAGTTGTACTCGAAAAAATCCCAGAATCCTCATAAAAAGTCACTTTTTTACAGATTTTTTTACAGATAGAAACCCAAAGTAAATATAAATATTTATCTCATTTGAGCTTCAAAATACTATTTCAAAGAGTTTTAAGACTAATGAGAACTTTTAACCTCTGCTAAATTTTAGATTTTTCCGTACGTTAGCAGTCTAGACAGCAGCTGCTCCTGATTATCAAACCTAAAACCTTAAACATCAGACCGATTGTGATTTCTTTCCCGCTTAAAAATCCTTTTATCATCGCAAAACCCTTAAAACAAACAACAACAAAAAAAAAAGTAAAAACTTAAGAGCGGAGCATCTCCTTTCCATCTGCACCTGATTTAGTTTTACGTAACTGATTGAATTTGTATTAGTATAATTACATTCTTTATTGGAGCAATTGTCCGTTGCTTGGATGAAACCGCAGCGTAATGATGATGAACAGCGGTTCTTGTAATTGAATTCCAACAGACGGCTTGAAAGCAGACAATATGATTTGTAAGTGATACAGTGCGGGATAACGGCGGCGGCGGAAAGATGCGCCGTCTGGATCATTATTAAAATATTTGCCGGGGGAACAGACAGATCAGTCTTCTTAATAAGTTCCCTATATGCTCGGAGATTGCGTGTACAATATTATGCCTGACTGGGCGACGTTATAGGTAATATTAATTTAGTTATTCATGAGTTTCATCAAGTGTGAAGCTCAAATTGAGCCTCGCCCTGCAAACAACAGCCAAAGATCCAGGATGAGAGTGTCCCGATCCTCCGAGCGCGGTCCTGCTGCCGGAGTTGGACTTGGTATTAAACGTGCGGCATTCAGATTAACACCTGATTTACTTTATCAGTTGGAAGTAGAGCGACAAAGTCACCTAATATTGAGACAAACAGGTGAAACAGACACAGGAAGTGCTGCAGAACAGAGCGTCCTCAGCATCCTCAGTGTCCTCGGCGTCCTCGGCGTCCTCGGCACCCTGGGCGTCCTCAGACGCAGCATCCCAGAGGTCGTCGTCTCTTTCAGCCCGTGTCTTAAACTTTCCGGACACTAATAGGCTTAGAAGCCACTGAGAGTGGATTAAAGACGGAAGGAGAGAAAAGGAAGGAGTCTCTTCGCTGTGCTCTGCTCTCATTTTCCTCTTAAAT
>OMNV01008214.1:0-10803 GCA_900303265.1 Brotula barbata | reverse complement strand
ACACGCACATACGCACACGCACACACGCACACGCACGCACGCTCTCACTGCCTGGCTGTTCATTTGAAGAGGGTGACATGTAGTGATCTAGTTCCTCTTTCCAGGTCTGTCTAATTACCGGCTTGATCACTGGCCTGACCTTTCACGTTCGAGCCGGACAGAAGAAAGCGCCGGCACCTTGATAGAGCAAGATAATAAGAGGAGGGAGAGGGAGAGATGGACTGACGGAGAGCAGGAAGGAGAGAAAGAAAGGGCAGGCCTACAAGGCCTTTTGGTAATTGCACCTTCTTATCATTTGGGGAGCTATTGAAATGACCTGCGTTCCCTTGATCTTTCTCTCTCTCCGTCTCCTCCCTTTCCTTTCATTTTCTTCACTCTTCCTCTCCTCTCCCCCTCCTTTCTTCCACTTCTCTCCATCCGTCTTTCTTCTGCTCCGTCTTCTTCCCTTCCTCAGGTTCATAATGGAATACAGGTAATGACAGAGCGGCGAGGGCAGGCGGGTCAGGAGACCGAGAAAGTTCCAAATGAACGCTTATGTCAGAGCGTGTTACATTTTCAACACAAACACACAGACACACACACACACGCAGAGCCGGCACCCCAAGACCTGACAAGCTGGCAAATGTGTGTGGATGAAGAATGTAAGTGAAGACGAGGCTGCAGGCTGAGCCACCTCTTGCTCTTGTTCCCCCGGCCTGGCGGTGGGGGGAGGGGAGCGCTGACAAAGTGTCGCGTTGTCAAAACTCCAAGACCGAGCGTCACCTCAGACGGTCTCACCCGTGATGGAAGGAAGCACACATTCATTATCGGCGCAACAGGTTGATGCTGTTTAAAGGACGGCCTCAATCTCCCATGATGCACTGATTCAGTTTGTTCAAACGTGTAATATACGGTCCGATTCCCCCAAAGCCACAGGTGGCAGCGACGAGCAGCAGAGGGTGAAGAGTAAAGGTACAAGCCAACCACGTACAACGGGGGTTTGATGTGGACCAGGGTTTGATGTCAACAAGGCTTGATGTGTAAGGGTTTGATGTGGACTGGCTTGATATGAACCAGGCTTGATGTGGTCGGGCTTGATGTGGTCGGGCTTGATGTGGACTGGGCTTGATGCAGATGGGTTTGATACGGATTGGATTGATGTAGACTCGGCTTGAGGCAGATGGATTTAATGTGAATGGGATTGATGTGGACTGGAATTGATGCTGAGGTGTTTGATTTGGACCAGGCTTGATGTGGTCGGGCTTGATGTGGTCGGGCTTGATGTGGACCGGGCTTGAGGTGGACTGGGCTTGATGCAGATGGGTTTGATACGGATTGGATTGATGTAGACTGGGCTTGAAGCAGATGGATTTGATGCAAATGGGATTGATGTGGACAGGAATTGATGCAGAGGGGTTTGATGTAGACCGGGCCTAATGTGGATGGGTTTGATGCGGATGGGATTGATTGTAATTAATGTCAAAGTGCGTTGTTGTGTGGACCAAACCTGCAACAAATTAACAATTGAATAATATCGGCGAATATCAGTGAACATGTACGCTGATACCGATATATCGGCCGATAAAATCAGAGGACAAATATATCAGTCGGGCCCTAATATTTTGTGTTGGTTTGTCGCCGTGTGCATCATTTGTTCGTGCAACTTCTGCACGTAGGCGGTGAAGCAGACGCGCTAATGCTAATTTTGCTTTCGTCCACGATCGTTTGATGCTGTCTGACGCGTCATTACGTCATTATCACGCCACTATATCGTCTATATCATAACATCACAAATATTTAGCATGAAAATCAAACCGAGCCTTTTCTGTCCACCGTGTCTTTTTATGCTTTCACTGGGTTTTTTCCCCCTCATTATAACAAAGTTTAGCACTGTAACAAACCACCATTCATCTTGTTACGAGGAAAGTTTGCAGCGATAACAAGATAAGTTTGTAGGTGTAAAAATAGGGAAAAAAAAAAAAAAACATGTCACAACATCGACGTTTTTGATGCTCTGGCTTGATTTGCTTCCTCACAGGGGAAACAACAGGGAAACGCGCCGAGGCTACTTTAACGTCCCTGTGACTTGGAACTGGAGAGTGTGAAGATGAAACGAGCGAACAAAGTTCAGGCCGAAGAAAATTAACAGCGAGTGGATTTTGGCAGCGAGGCGAACGTTTCCCACTGACGCGGCGTGACGCGGTGGAAACAGTCGCTCTTTACTTTGTTTAGAGGTCAGACGTGCAAGGAAGTGCGAGTGTTTAATGTGTTTACTCGGGCTGTTGGCGCTTGTAGAATCTCTCGTTGTGATGATGAGAGGACAGCAGCGGTTTTGGTCAAAGGCAGTGAATCATATGGCCACACACACACACACACACACATAGACACACACATACACGCCTCGTATTTGACATTTTCCTTTAATTAGCAGTTAACATGAAACTAAGTAAAGCTCACAGGCGCTCTGGCACGAAGTATTACCCTGATTATCTCTTTAAATTGCATTGTTAGAATACGTACACTCACACATCCACATACACACACACACAGGGAAGAAGAAGAAGAAACGCATCATCATCATTCAACATGACAGTGGAAAATGGCAGATGATCAAACCGATGCTGCACGGAGCAGTTCAAAAACATGTAGCCTGACGCTTAAAAGCTGCCATCAGTGATAACCGTCACGGCACGGCGGAGGTGCACAGATCCTCCGTGATGCGGCCGTACCGCGGGGAACGGGAGGAAAGATTAAAACAGAGGCTCTTTCAAGTGTGTTTTTGGCCCCGAACCAACCCGTCGCCCCTCTGCTCCACCAATTTTCCTTTTCTACGTCTGCAGCCTTTGGACGTGAACAAGAAGGACGGCGGTTGTGCCATTAACTCGTGTTTTCCAGATCAAAGAATCCCACCTTACGTTTCCCCGCCGTCCAAAGGTAAATCACCGGCTGACACCGTTCGTTATCCCAGACATCCAATAGTAAGTTACGTCTACTGTTTGTCTGCAGCGCGGGCAGACTACAGAGGCCCTCAGTGATAAACAGGAAGAGGAAGAGGAGGAGGAGGAGGAGGAGGACAGGGTTAATGGTGACGGGCGACACATGCCGCGCACCCAAACCATAACGGGGGGTTGCGTAGGAATATCAATCCGGAGCCAGACACCAGGGCACGCCACTCCATCACTGAGGAGAGAGGGATGCCAAGGTCAACATCAATCACACTGATGCTGGGTTACAATAAAAAAAAAATATAAACAAACAAACAACGAAAAAAACGCACACGATCAAGGACAGTAGCTACCCCCCACTTGTTAGTCCTTCCTAGCCTGGGCTGTTTCAGTTCTAGGACTTGGTGGTTTCTTTTTTTATAAAACAGTTTCCTCTTGATCATTCTTTTTTTTTCTTAACTGTTTCATGACTGTACTATATGTGTTCAATGTCATTGTAATGTGTTTTGTTATTTATTATATCTTGTCTAGCCGTAGTAATACTTATGAAAATATGCAGATATACATAAATTCAATACAGTACATTGTCTCCCTACGGTTGAGATTCCTCAGCCGTAACACAGAAGACCTGGGATGAAGATGGAAATATGGAGAAATATGAGAAACATCATTTTAAAGTTTGTTCTTTTCCCACTAAGAATCAGCATTCTTAAGATCGATCATCATAATTTGCGTTAGTTTGATCAAATACATGACCATATTAATATACAGTATCTTTCAAGGTAAAGCAGCTAAGGCATTTTGCTGACAAATGGATTAATGTATTAAACTATATATAATCCCATCACAGATTATCATGAAGGGCATTTGGTTTCATCTCAAACTGAATGTTTTATTCATAAAATATTAGTAATTACGATATTTCTTACTAGTATTTGTATTGTACTACTTGTACAACTGCTGTAACACCATTACTCCCACTGTTCGATATGCCAGTCCTACAGCTATAACTGCTTATAATGACTTCCTATGAGCAGATGTGGTGTGTGCTGCATCAAAGAATTATGATAAAAGAATGGATTTCCAGGAATTTCATCTTAATTGTTTACGTTTCTCAAACTGTGGCCTGACATGTCGAGATTATTCAAAGCAATTAACATAATCTGTACGTTTCATGTACACAACAACAACGTGCTGCCACCAGAAATGATTGATTATTGTCCTTATTTTAACTCAAACACAATCATATTTACTCTTGTTGAACAAGTTTTATTTACGGTGGCGCAGTAATTGTAAAAATAGCAATAAAGCAACAGAAATGTGTGAGGTTGAGGCTATTTATAAGCCGCGGAACGGGGAAACTTCAATTTCCTGTCCCCATATAGGGAATTCCTGCAAGCAGCGCTGTAACCAAAATAAATGGTAATAAATAGAACAATAAATCCTGACGCATTACTGAGCGACGCTGATTTCTTTATTTAAAGGGCACGGAGTCGCACGCGCTCGTCTTCAGCTGGGAAATCCGATCCAAATGAAAATGCAACTGTTATTAAAGTAAAATAAAGTTAATCCCGCGTCGCTGTGGAGAATTATCTTTGTATGAGAATCTGATCCAACATTTCCCTCCAATATGGGTCGTTATATCAAATATCACATGAAGCACTCTCAATTGAAATCTTCCTTATGTGGACGATAATGACTTTCCCGCTTGAATCCAATTTAAGAGCCTCTAATGGCCCCATAATGTTCCCCCGCACGGCAAATTAACAGCCATGCACGACGCCGTGGCACAGCAAAGAGACATTTTTACTCACTTATAAACTCATTGATTTGCCTTTTCCCCCAAAGAAATAACACGGAAACTTGTCAGAAAATAAAAAAGGGGGAGACACTGAATAAATGAGGCACAATTATTATTAATATCACTCCACACGCTATTGGCTTTATTGCGTATCACGCACGCACTATTTAAATACTGGCTTCCACAAACAATATTAGATGGAAGTTTATTAATGAAAAAGAGAGAGAAGCCGTTTTCTTTCGGGTCTTTTTTTTTCCACGGCGTGCAATAACGCAGTCATAAGTGAGCGTTCTTCGCGGCGCTTTCATCTGTACGGCCGGATGAAGTGACTGATACTATCTGCTTATATTGATGTCTCTCTCACCCAATAACAGCAGGAAACGGTCCATCCACGAACGGCGCCGACGGGCGTCCTCCTTTCTGACTCGGACTGGCTGTCGCTCTGTTCGGAGCACAGGCCTGCAGTGTCTGATCGGAACATCAGAGGAGGTCAGAGGTTCCATTTCGGCAGCTTTATCCCAGTAATGGATCTGCTTTCATCCTTAATCCAGGACCAACAAACCTTCAGATGTCTACAACACGGCACTCTGGTGTAAGGACCATGGTCCTTTAAACTCCAGGGTCTATCAGGGCCGGAGATGGTAGATTAGTCCTCTAAATCAGAGCCGGAAGGAAGATGGAGAATTTTTATACTATTAATCAATGTAGGACCACAAAGAAATACCGTAACCATCTCATAATAGTAAGAACCTACTTCTTCCAGAACACCTACCTGAATTACACAACCACCCAAACAAGCCTCATCTCACCCAACAAACACTACAAACATGCGAACTGATCACTTATACGGAAGTAGCATCACGCCCGCTGTAATCTGGTGATTGTGTTTGAATGAATGAAAACAAATGACATCATCATTGACATCTACGTTGATGTTTACGCACAACAAATCCAGAGAAGGATATATAATTTAAGAATTTTCTTATTTCTAATTTAAGACTTTTTTTCAAATTCAAATTGTATTTTCATTATTGATGAGATAACATTAACTTGATCGTGCGCAATCAGTAATTTCACCTCTGAGCTTCATAATCCTAATACTTTTTTACTTAATACAAATGTTTATGTAAGACAAAGACCTTTTTTATATTAATTTATGGATATTTAGATTGAGATGTTTTCACACCTGGAGCCATTTGTGGCATGAATCTGATCCAAAGTAGTTTCAGTATAACTCTGTGTGTATAAACTACAGTAAATAAACATTGTCTTCAAGTCAAACAGAGATTAAATGCTCTGTTGTTATTATTATTATTATTATTATTATTATTATTATTATTATTTAGTTATTCTGGTATCTTAAACCTTTTTCCTGTTTTATTTCTTTACATTTCTGGCCAACGAGAGGAGCGTTGTCACATGCCCGGGCTGACCCATCCAAATCACCGTAGGCGAGCTTCATCTGATCCCACTTCAGTTTTGTCCAACATACCAGTTCATCGTGAGACATTTCACAAAGGCGGACGACACCAAAATGTGTCTTCGTGAGAAATTCCTCCAATCAGCGCTGATGTTACATGAAAAGTCGTAGCTGATGTGTTAATGATGATGCAGGAGCTATGGATGCTGGCATATTGGTTACCACTAACAGCCCAATACAACATGATGAATTGGGTGAATTGAGAAGGAAAGCCAATTAGATATTCATGCTCAGACAAAATGGATGTGCTGCCTTGTAATGAGACACCGGGAGAGTGAGTGAGAGAGAGAGAGAGAGGTTAGGCACAGAGAGCAAAAGAGAGAGTCTGTGTGTGTGTGCGTGGGTGTGTGTGTGTGTGTGTGTGTGTTGTGCATTACACAGATCATTAAACAGCTGTAAACAGCTGTTTTAGAGGTGGGGCAGGTTGGGGGATGGGATGTGAAAGTGGAAGAGGGTAAACATGAAAAATAGATGTTTAAGGTGTTTGCCAGTAATTTGCAATGTGAAAGTAATGAGTGAGTGAATTGGAGCAGACACGTACTATATTCAAATACTTAGTACTCATCTTAAAAGTAGATTTGGGAGGAGGTCGTTCCTTGGTACCTTTTTTTTCAATCTTACGTTGATAGATAGATAGATAGATAGATAGATAGATAGATAGATAGATAGATGGACAGATAGATACTTTATTAATAAGCTGCAGCCATTAATCTGTGATCTTTTAAAGAAATCAGCAAGTTGCAGCGATATAATAAAAATGTATTCAATGTTTTATGATTCACATATGGGTCACCGTGACTGTACATTTCAAACCAGATAATGATTCAAAGTCAGTGATTTTACAGATAAGTCGGATCTGTCCAATCAGAAGCAGGATGTCAGTAAAGAGGCATGTCTGTCTTATAACTATATAATTATGCCTGGAACGGTCTCCTGTGTCCTCACTCAGCGCTTCTCCAATGAATCTCCAATTCTCTGAAATCCTCAGAGCCGAAATAAAAGCTTTATGATGCCCATAAAGATCGATTTCAATAAAAGATTTGAGATGAAGGTGGAGTTCGAATATTTCAAAACCATGGAGAGAGATGTAGAAAAACAGCAAGTATGTTTCAGATATTTTAACTGTCTACCTCTCAGTTAGCCTAATCAATGTATTTCAATGACACTGTATGCTAACCAAATAGCATCACAACAAAATTAGCGCTATATCGCGGCTAGCATAGCGACTCAAGTATCATAATAACGATTGAGAGAAGGAGAGAGAGAGAGAAAGAGAGATGAAACAGGGAATAGATAAAGCAGGAAAAAGACGGAGTCAGCTGTGTTTCCTGTCCCAGTGCTGTGCAGCTGCTTGCCTCTAATGATGCTGTCCCATTAATTCCACTTACCAGCCTGACACAACACTAATTACCAAGAGAGGGACTCAGGGGTGTGGAGGTGCAGCCAGGTAGACGAACATCCCAACCCCACAAACACATACTCATCACCATCACGGCACGCACCCACATACACAGTAAAGTGGTCGTGAAACTGGACTGCCAGGGTTCTTTGTGATCCAAATACGGTCCAAAAGCAGGATCGCTAATGAGCTCATGTCCAATCCGTGGGCGGGTGGAGTTTTAAATGAATGTAAACCTGCATGTTCTGTGCTAATGGGTGTGCTTGTGCAATTTCCTGCCTTGTACATGCTTACTCAGCAGGGCTACGAGTTTCACCCCTGGTTCTCCATCATAATCTACAAACACAGATTACTGGTACACGTGTGTAAGGACCATCAACATCTTCATTGTGACCGTAATACATAAAGGGAGACAGTTCTTTCAATAGATTCAATAATCCATTTAATAGTCCAGTAAAAAATATATAGTCCATCAAAAACTGAAGAACTGTCCTTGAACGTGTCATACTGGGACCTCCAGCAGCAGACAAAGCTTTGCTAGTAGAGCATGTTGGTTTGAGTGCTAGCTTGATTTTCTTGATTAACCCTCATTTGACTGGTCCACTTGTGACACTCCTGAAACTCAGGAAGATACTTCTTGCTTCTCCACTTATTAGTCATTGGACCAAGGTAGTCAATGCCCATATTGGGGTAAGGAGCACACTTGGAGATTACCTTTGTGATTGCTGTATTGTCAATAGGTACCCAGTAGTTCTGTACCATGATGAGACACAGGAAGAATGGCTTGATAATTGGTTTCAGCAGGCATGGTAGTAGCTAGGTGTTTGGTTTATTTATGGTACCAGCGGCTCTCAACAGACCATCGTGAGGCAGTGATGGTGGCTTACAAGTGCAACTGTCTATCTGCACAGTTGAGCCACTTCTCAATGCCGCAATTTTGCCTGAGAAACAATTTCCTCTTGCTCTACCAATTCGTCATTTGTGAAGAGTGTCCTTTCAATCTGTCTACCTTGGTAGGCTTTCATCAGATCCTGACCCTTGTAGACTGGTCATTCTCTCATGTAGCTGCTTCAATGCACCTTTGGCCGCATAGTCTGATCTGGTCTGACGAGGCATTCATTGTCAGACCGCCAATCGACAGAGATCTGCTCCTGTAATCCAAGTATTGTCATGCAAGATCACCCGTACCAAGACTCTTCTTGTAGCCATGTCAGTAATATCTTGTTGATGCTGGCACAACAGCTGAATACCACCAACAGCTTTTGCTTCTTAGGATGATACCCTCCAGGGTGTAGAACATACCAAAACCTTTCCTTGCCGATGCCAAGCAAGTCTTTAGGTACCTTCATCGCAAGGCCGTGGTCCATTACGATCGCCTTGAGCGTGGTCATCTTTGAACACTTTTTGCAGATTAACAGCACGCTCTGATGCCACACAGCAGTTGTTGAGGGGCTCAGTATTCTTGTCAATGAGAGATCGGCCAATACTGTAGTGTCCATCAATAAATTGTACTGACCAAGCAACATGATCTATGAAGGGAGTATCCTCTTGGGACATTTCCAGCTGGTCTTCATGTTGACGTTCTGGGAAGTCATTAATTTGTTGCTGTAGCTGCTCTTCCTGCTTTAGAACAGACACCCCCCCAAACCCCCTCAGAGGTCCATTAACTATCCAATCCAAAATGATTTTCACGGCATATGGGCCATTCCCTTGGCTGTTTATGACCATCCATGACTCCATGGCCTTAGGCACATTGGTCCCAATTAGCAATCCAATAGTGCTATCAATGTGAATGAGATTTTTTCAAATGAGGCCATTGATCCACATCCTTCTGGGTAGGGATGTTCTCCTTCTTCACAAGAATATTCTCTCTGGGAGAAGAAATCTCCAAACTGTTTATCTCTACGTCAGAGACTAATGTTCTCAACTAAGAACGTTACTCTATCAGCATCTGAGAACATTAAGCCATACAGCAACCTGCAAAAAATCAACATAAAAACCATACCGACAAAGACGCCTGGAACACCAACACGACCTTTCTCTCTGTTCCACAGAGTGACAAATTATGTCAAAGTACGCCTGAGCTCCAGACCAACTCACGCTAACCCACGTAAACAAACATACTTGATACTTAATAACATCGATCGTTGTGCTACAACAGCATGTTTACACAATGACAATGGCTGCTACTATCTATCTATCTATCTATCTATCTATCTATCTATCTATCTATCTATCTATCTATCTATCTACCTATCTACCTACCTACCTACCTACCTTGCACGCTAGATCTCAATGGATCTTCCAGTCTCTACATACAAACTACACATTTAATGTACATCTGAAACCCTGTAAACTTTATATCGACATATAATTGTCTACTACTCAGACTGTTGCTCAATTTGCCCCTTAGTGATTTCTGGAACGTAAACACAAACCACGGATCGTAATCTGTTGCCGCTTTTGGCTTTGATTGCACGTCAACCCTCTGGAACATCCACATGAATACATATGCAATCCCAGCCAGGGAGTATTATCAATCCAATAGACGGATGTCAATGGGAGGGCACCTTCGATGAGCTGTCACCTGGAATACAGTATTTCTCTGCCCACTTTCCTCCAAAACAGACAACAGCAGAAGGAGAAAAGCAGCGCAATAACCTTTACCTTCAGCTGTCAGAAACAAAGCTCTGGTGGATTTCTACTCAACGGCAATCACATTGTTTTTTCTCCCTCCCCCCATTGCTCTCTCGCTCTCTCTACCTCTCTCTCTCTGTCTCTCGCGCACGCACACACACACGCACACGCAGAGAACCACTGCTCTCAAGGTAACATGAAAGGCCCTGGCAGATACAGAGACATTTTAGGGCCCTCATCTATCTCCCATGGCCAGGAGCCCTAGCGCTTAGCAAATGTCAACAGAAAATAATGCACACACAAAGGCAATCTTATTTGTTCAAGAATCGCTCTAGGTCACCGCAATTCAGCCAGGCAACGCAGAGGGAGAAGAGCCACCAATACAAAAACTACAAAGAGCCGCCGCCGTCTCTCGGTGTCTCTCCGTGGCGCTCTCTCTTTCTCTCTCCGGTTTGTTTTTGACTCGTCCCCGTCTCCTCGTGGTAATTCCCCCCGTCTCAATTCTTCTCTCCTTTGCTGCAAAACAAATAACGCTGCTGGTGTTTTCCAAGGAAGAGCTCAT
>OMNV01008213.1:14127-25996 GCA_900303265.1 Brotula barbata | reverse complement strand
CCATGATTGAACCTTAAGAGCTGACATGAATGCCATTAGTCTCTGAGGTGATTCTGGACCAGTAATGAGATTGGAGGACTGCCCTGTTAGAGTTATGGCACCTGTTATAACACTGTAAATCCACCTGCTTACAACCAGGCACACACACGCACACGTACACACACACACACACGCGCACAGGCACACACCTTATCCTCCATCACTGGGAACTGGGACAGATTGGAATTATTGATGCACCACCGTACGTAAAATATTGGAAATATTAAATGATGTCTACATTAACCTTCGATCATTTGTTTTATTCTTTCTATTTTATATCTGGTGAGACAGCAGAAACATAACGGGATTTTACTGGCTTGAAAGGAAAAGTTATTTTTGTAAACTATTCTTTTTGTCTGAACTCATTTAGTAAGAATCCCACATGTGGAGACGTCCAACATTCAGTAAATTATGAAATGGATTCAAGCTCCATGTCTAAGTACGAACAGTACTTCAGCGTGTTTTAGGAAACTTTGTACGTAAGCACTCCTGACATTATGCGGTGTGAGACGCTGACAGTCACAAGTTTTTTTGTTTTTTTTTAATCTGACATTTCACACACACCACATTTGAGCGTGAGTGATGTGTGTGAAGGCTGAGCCACAGTGGAGGAAATGACACTGACCTTAGCTGAGGCTGCTTTTCTCTGACACTTCTTCACTTTTTTCTTTATTTGTTCAGGATCACACAGATGACATCGCTGACAGTGACCGGCGCCTGGAAGGTCAAAGGACAACATATCACTGACAGCCCCATGCAGAGCTCCGATACATTTATTGCCACTGATACAAATCAGCAAAGTGTTAAACAGTGTTATTTTTCATGCCGAGTGGCACAAACCACTTCACAAAAGTTAATGTGAGCTCCCTACAGGTGACAATATCAAATCATAAAAGATACCAAAGAGGAGGAGCCGTGGTGGAACAGTGGCTGGATAAAGTACCTAAAAGTCCTGCGTGAGTAAAAGTATAGATATACATTCATTACTCCGCTGTCCATCCATCATCACCATTTTGGTCCTCTCAGTATCATTTAGCACATTTGTTTAGACCACATAGTCGATCGATCACAAACAGGAAAAAGTCAAACCAAGAAAACTCAACTCCACGTACAGATGTTGGACTTTTTAGCAACATCACAGTAAACATCAGCATCAAACCGTTTGGGTTCAGTCTGAACCCTGAAAACATCAAACAGTTCACAGACCAGAACCAACCACAGACCTGATTGGACCAAAGGAGCAAAATAAAATTTGCAACAAACATTTATACTCCATTCAAATACAAAAGTACCCAAATCATGCTTAAATACGTCATGAAATATTTGTACTACTGGGTATGTAGCTGCTGCTCATTTTGTCTGAGAAGGAGGAGGACAGGTGAAATGATGATGAAATGATAGCTGGGATGAGAGACAGTACAAGGCGACGTGTCCTCTCAGGTATTTCCTGTGTCTCTGTCTTCCTCATCAGGCGGACAGATTAAGACCTTTTATCACACAAAATCATCTCCGGGATTCCACGTCTCATTTACCACTGAACGTCACCGGGCCATGGGCTGACATGACGGTGGGGATTCCTGTCAACCTGGCAGAACGACAATTATCGGCCCACCACCTTCACGGAGCCACGGAGGATGAGTCACCAGGCTGACACCAGGATGGAACCCTCTAATGAAGCACTGGTGAACAATAATAAGGGCTAGCCCGAGTCTCCAGGGACGTACGGAGGGGAATGTACAGTGGACAGACAGAGACATCTGTATTTTCTCCCTCTCTTTAGTGTAACATTTCATTTCATTAGTTGCTTTCATTTCCCACAGGCACTCTCAGAGTATTAAAGGTGTTTCCCCTTCTGCCCACTTACTGTCCTCTTTTGAAGTGTCTCTCTCTCTCTCTCTCTCTCTCTGTATTTCTCCACGTGCTCATTTTGTATCTGCCAAACACTCTTGGTCAAACATTTGCATGCACAGCCATCGTTTGCTTCAGCGACCTCATTTCAGCACCATGGACAGCGACTGTTTAATTTTGACATTTGTGGCCTAATATAGAGCGTTTTGTTTATGTCTTTTTTAAGAACAGTCAAATCCATCTAAATAACGTTTTGGGACTCCGTCCCTCTGTGAGACTGTCATACCTGAAGACTAAGTACAGACCCAGACTAGATACAGAAAAGGATGTGAGACTGTCCCTGTCCAACACTGGACTGACAAGAAGAGACAGACTGTGTCCAACTCATCACACACAAAAATCTGATAGATAAGGATAAAAACCTCGTCTCAGCCTCTGACCCCCCACAGCAGAGGTCCATTCCAGTCACATTGTCATCTTAAATCTAACAATTTATCAAATGCCATGTTTACATGATTCTCAATTATGTATTTCCACAGATCAAACAGCAGTTTGGCAACTTGTCAGCCGTGATTAGTAGAAAAGCACGAGGCAGCAACATAGCGGCCCACTCTGGTCTCAGCCCTCCATGGGGGCCGGTTTGTGCCGGGACCAGCTGCTGGGTGCGTTTATCAGGTGCCACACGGGCCTCTCAGGGTGAGACTGATGCGGTGGCTGCTTCACGTGTGCAGAGGGGATGGATGGCTGCTGGCTGACCCTGTTTGGCACTTTATTTTCCACCACGCTGGCTCTACTAGGCAGGAGGGAGTAATAGAAACGGGTAGAATCAGTGAAAAAGGACTTCAAAGGGGGTGGCACGGCTCCGATTATTGAACAAATATAAATGACTTCCTCTGTCAATGTGTCTTCTAACATTGGACACTGGACCAAGAGAGGACGCCGCTGGGACACAGTTATTTTTTTGTTCCAAATGTCAGAAAAAGCTTTTTCATTACAGAAATATCTTTTACCGTCATCTCTTCCTGTATCACGCCAGACAATGTTGAAGACATACATGAAGTGATTGTCCCGCAGGCTCTGGGCAGCTACGGTGGGAGTGTCCCACAAAATAACCAGCCTCACTTCCACCGGTCTTTCAAGCGACCAAGAAGAAAGACCCAGCCGATGACAAGACAGAGGCTTGGAAATGACAGTAATGAGTCAAGGTGAGTCCTCAGCCAGTTTATCTGAGTCTGGATTAGACGCTGCCTGGCATGAAGATCCAGAATAACATTGACTGGCTTTATTCCAGCCCTAACTACAGGATGGAAACACAGCGCACGGTTTAGATCAGTGACCCATCGATAGATCTGCCAGGGCCTTTAATCGATGCACACAATCAGTATTTGTCAATGGTAATAGCCTGCTACTTTCACAATGATGGCGTCTGGATCCCAGGAGGAACACAAAGATTAGTGGGCGGGGCGTCCAGATCACAGGGAAACACTGCCTGGTTAGAAGTTACACCGAAGAAATGTCAGACTGCACATCGGAGGGGAACGAAAATAAATGGGAAGAAATGAATTCTTCTTCCGTCAAAGATTTCTCTGTTTTGCTGTAACACAGGGTTTATGGTTTACTGCCTTATAACGTGTTTTTAATCATTACACCAGCTGTTATGGCCGCCATGCTGTTGATTCATTCGAGTCAACCACTTGGGGCCCCCACACTTTTTCTATTTTTCATTTTTATGTATTGCTGGTTTTCAAAGAAAAAAAATCAAATGTTCAGCAATTATTACCAGTTATTCTCATCTGTTATAAAAAAAACAACTGAATCTACTTCATATCAGCCACTCTGATCCATATAATATTGGTATTACATTAAAATAACATATCGGTCTGTCACTATATTTAAACACACACACACACACACACACACCAAACTACAGCCTCTCTCGCCCCGCTCCATCCATCATCTGCCCATGAAATTCTCTTCTTCTCCTCCGCTTCATTTCTGCACCTCTCCTTCTGTCACTTTACTGCTGCCATCCATCCTGCCCCCCTCCCCCTCCCCCGCACGAGGTGAGCAGGTGAGATATGTAGCATCTTTGGAAATCTTCCTCCTCTGTGAACGGTGATGGGCGTGAAGTGATTCCCGTTAAATGAACCGACGCCGCCGTGTACACGCTGACCTTTTCTTCTGTTCTGTCTGTTTCCATTTTCATTTGCACAAAGCAGAGCCACTGAACACAATTTCCTCTCTCCTTATCATCTTCTTCTTCTTTTTAACCCTTGCATGCCTTCCAAGCTCTTGACTACTCTGTTCCCCATCATCTTTAATAATGCACGTCCCGTTTACGACAGAGTTCCATCGTCTGTGAGAGGGTTGATGCGCTCCGATGATGACGTTTAAATTCCGGCACACTTCCATAACAAACAGTTTTTTGTGTGTGGGGAGGAACTGCACACAGAAACAACCAGGGTCGGTACGGGTCTGGACCCAGGACCTTCTTACCATCAGGCAACTGTGCTGCCTTTTTTGGGAAAAAAAAGGTTTTATTCTATTGTAAGCATTAAAAAGTGGAAAATTAGGCTGAATAGCAATACACCAAAAAAGATCCTGGAATGAGGACCTCTTGGAGGAAGACGTGGATGAAGATATGTCAAACCTACTGGTTGGGACATTAATACGGTAAATGTGGTGTATTGTAAAGTGACCCTGAGTGTTTTTATGTTTTTAAAATGCTTTAAACTGCTTTCAATCTCAATCACCGTGGGTGTGCAAAAACGGTACTTATCATTTCCTGCCCTGAACTGAACCGTCACCAGAAAAACAGTGTGAAGACATTAATTTGGTTAATATTGGTTTCTAGGTTTCCAATTTTTAAGAGTCACCTACTCGTACGTCAATCACACTCCCATTCAAACCTATGGGCAATTGTGCAGATAAACTTGGACTTAGACCATGTTACTGCCTTCATCATCGTCCCTGACACACTAATCAAGTTCCCTCTCGCCCCAGAAGTCGTAACGCTGCTCGCTGTCCTGAGAGCACCGTCGGCTACACCTCAGTGGAACGCCGGGCCGTTTTCACTCCTAACTTTACCTTTTACCAACACTTGTTCATTATAAAACCACACCCCAAAGTACAGACACAGATCTGAGGCAGAGTTATCAGAGCAATCGTAAAAAATCTGCAGTCAGTTTGACTTAATACAGCATTCAATGTCCTCAGCTACGGTTAAATTAAACTATAGATTTAATTAAAAAGTCGAGAACGCCCCCTGCTTTAAAACTTTACCGCTTGTTCAAATCTGGGAACGGTAAATTTTACACTAATCTTTCCAAATTTTAGATCACATTTTTGTCTCTGTTCCTCACAGTTTGATTTAATTCAGCTTTGATTTGATCAAATTTATGGGCGTGGCCTCACGGTGATCACCTGGTGATTGAAGGGTTCCTGGTTCCATATCTAGGTCCTCCATGGTTCCCTCGGCTGTCCGTGTGTGAATGTGTGCATGAATGGGTAAAACAACGTAAAGCGCTTTGAGTGGTCCTGGACTAGAAAAGCTCTATAGAGATGCGATCCGTTTCCCATCAAATGAGACCAAATAAACTCTGACATGGAAAAATGTAGAATGTGTGGATGATTGCTGAATTAAAGATATTTGCACAGCGCTCAGTTCTTTGAACACTCCGGGCAGGTATTAAAGTTTCATTTTGTCTTGCTTAAAGCTATTCTGAGCTTCTAAAGTCTTAATCCACTCTTAAGCCTTATTACACACACACACACACACACACACACACAAACTCATCACCCCACCGATGTCCTTAAAATTCCAGTAAAGTCCCTGAAAACGAGGCCTGATTAACAGTTTCGTTTAACTAGTCAGCCCGTTGCCAAGCTAACCGCTTTGATCGTGTTCATATCGGCTTATCATCTGTTTGCGATCAGTTTTTACTGTCCAATAAAAGGATTCGGCTTTGGAGAGCAGATTTGGTTTTGTGTAAATATACAGTAAAAGGCTGTGAGTTGAATTCATACACGGGGCTGAAGCTCATTTTGTTTTTTCTTCTTGAGTAAATAATGTCAACATGGAAAGCGAGAGCAGATCGCACGTTTACGCAGCGCGGGAGCAAAATATCGATCGGCCGTGCCATCAATCGAACGGCGAGCGCCTGTTGGGCTGAGGAAACGCTCATTTCTTGGACAGGTGTGAATTTATGGCTGCATGTGTCTTTGGTCCACTGTCTTTCATCCCCTCCCCCAGCGGGCGTCACGGAAACACACGGAAACACACGGAAACACGTTTCTGCACGAAGTTACCAGACAGCAGCATGTTTTCAGGGGGGTCCTGTTTTTCCTGCCCACCTTTCCTTCCAGAAAAGACTCAAACATCTTGGCTCTTTCGTTCATTCGTCCGTGTCCATGTTTTATCTGCACTGCTGCTCCTCCTCCTCTGCTCTCTCATCTCCTTCGATCTTTATTCTCTTTTCTCATCTATTTTCTGCTCATTCATCCTCCACTCTCCTGCTCATCTACAGTCTCGGCACACGAGCTGCCTCAGACTCGTCAAGACCTGCCTGGAATTATTTACTGCTTAATGCCCGACAGCAGCTCACACACACATACACACACACACACACACACACATGCACACACACACGCACACACACCACAGCCCAGAGGTGCTTTGCTTAATTCATAGATTTCCATTCCTTTTTGTCTTAATGTGTGTGTGTGTGTGGACATACCGTGATATAAAGCCCAAGGACGTCCTGCACGTCCACGGCGGCGGTGAAATGACCTGTGGATTGAGAGATTGATTAGTTGAATGTTTGAAGGCTAATCGGCCGTTACTGGGTGATTCGTCTGTGTGTGTCTGCGTGTGTACATTTGTGTTACATGCACGCACGCTGTGACATGTCACATTTACAGCGTCGTATTCATCATTTAGTGCTCGGCAAGACCGCTTATTTGAAGCTACTACCTTTACTCATCGGGGAGTGAATCATCTGCTACAACGAGTACAACCTGCTTCATTCTATGGACCTAGGATTGGTGTGTGTGTGTGTGTGTGTGTGTGTGTGTTGGGGGGGTGGGCTGAGAGTTTTTTTTAGCTATTAGTGAGATTTCTGTCTCTACTAGTCTGTCCAGTGGTGGACAGGGACGGTCTCATGTCCTTTTCTGTCCCTGTACTTATCCATCAGGTATGATTGTTTAGAAAATCCACTCTGACGGAGAAGAAAGAAGACAACTTTTAATTAGATAGATTTGATTATTATAAAACAAGGAATTTTAAAAAAGTACAGATAAAGATAATTAAATATTTTAACCGCTTGTGACATTAAAATGACATCAGTGAAGTCGCTGTCATCGACCGCCTGCAATACCTCCAAAGACCTGCAGGGGACCACTGATTGAAAACTCCCCCCGAACACCGATTAATATTTCATCATTGATGATCATCATTTGTGATGGAGTCCCAGCAACAGGACAACTTAAATCCTAAAATGGAGCCTCGTCAGAGGAATGAGAGGATTTGGCTTGAATAAAAAAAAAGCAAAAAAAACAAACAAACACCGCACATAAAAATATGATAGGCAAACGAGGCGACATACGCAACCTGTTTGTTTAGGCAAGAAAATACACGCAGCAAAAACTCCGGCTCCAGTTGTCTTACTCAAAAGTTTGATGATTTTTATGTTTTTTACTTTATGTTTCTTGTGGTTCAGTATTATTGTAAAAATGAATACAGATTTTTTTGTTTTTCTTCAGTGTAGCTCGGCTATTTATTAACCAGCACAAACTAAAAATAAAACCATGTTTACTGTTGTATTTCTTGTGGTATTTGCACTGGGAAATAAAACACACTGTCATACTGTCAGTCCTGAGAAAAATATCCTTCAGTACTTTGTCCTCCCTGTCCTGACATGAATATATGAAAGGACAATAATTGTCTCCAAGCTGTGAGTCAACAACCTGATTTTACTGCTGGGAAATTTGCCAACATGGTTTTCATAAAATAAGAGGAAGAAAATCCATCTTCGGCGTAGCGTTCCATCATTAGGATGTTTATGTCATAACTCCATTTTTTTACCTCCATGAATTACAGGACAATAAGTTCTAGAGGTTCATAGTGATACTACTTATGTATCTACACATACACAGAGACGTTATTTAAGATGATGACGATGATCACTCTAGATTCTTTCTATTCTCCACAGCACAAAACCGATCATGACCATCCTATGCAAAGTTATTTCACACATCAAAGTGTGAAAGAATAGCTGCAGAGCTCCATATGTGAGACTTGCGTCCCCTTTGTACCCTGAACAGGCCTCAGCGCGTCCTTACGGCTCGCTGTTCGTCAGTGTGACTCTAAAAGGACGAAACTGACCACAAACTATTGCATCAGTTTGCCAAACTGTACAGACTGTTACCGAGATACACGGAGATTCAGTTACAGTCCTGTTTAATTGGATACACCCCGTCAACAATGATGTTACTGGAAAACAACAAACACGGGGATTTCATAACAATGTTCCAAATATTGACTGTCAGCTGTAGAAAAGGCTGATTGATGTGCTACAGCAATGTTTTTTATAGAATAAATAGAAAATTAGAGCATTTTATTATTTGTTTTCATTTCGTAAGTCAACTAGGGCTTCAAACGGAGGAAACTTACTAATTGCATTAATCGCACGTTTTTTTAAAACACCGTTTATTGATTTTCTGGAGAAAGGACAGTTAAAACAGACATTCTTCTTCAACATAAATATAGATTTGTCCTTTAGATCACATACATAAAACCAAAAAAAGCAGAGAAGTTAACAATAACACAAGTCCAAGTATTTTGTACAAATATGTAAACTGAATCTGTAGCAAATAAACTCAACGTACTCAAATACCAACAAAAGACATTCATCAAATATTTCTTCCTCTGAACAAAATGTAAAAGTCAATACATTGTTGACATAAATTACTATTTAATAGTTTACAGTGAAATTCTTGACAGTGTTGTTGTCCATAAGAGATCATCCTTTCCATCCATCCATTATCTTACTACTATCACTAAATAACAATCTAGAACCACATACTGAAGTGGACCAGATCTAATCTGAATCTGAACCAATGTGGGCCACGGTCACATTCAGCCTGTAATGACTGACGCTCCACTTCATTCATTCAGATATTTGAATCAGACCCATTATCACCAAAGACACTGCAGTGCCCATCACACTGCTCCGTCTGTCCTTGGGTATGGATCAGAGAGAGAGAGAGAGAGAGAGAGAGACGGAGAGACGGAGACATAGACAGGGAGAGACAGAGAGGGGGAGACAGAGAGAGAGACAAAATGAGGAGAGACAGGGCTAGAGACAGGGAGAGACCGAGAGCGAGAGACAGAGAGAGAGAGACAGAGAGGAAGAGGGAGAGACAGAGAGTCCTCTTCTCAAAATGACAATTACATAACACCAAGTAACAAATACACACGCCGAACCAAAACATTAGTTATGTCATCTACAAAAAGACTTCAAGACAGGAATTTAAAGAGGGACCAGAAATGATCAAACTCTAATCCCAGCACATACACACACGTAGACGATGATGATGATGAGGATGATGATTAGGATGAGGATGAGGATGAGGATGCACCCACCCCGCTATTCTCCCATTGTATTTTTGGATCAATGAGAAAGAAAGGGGGGTAGAGGGAGAGGGAGAGGGAGAGAGAGAGGGAGAGGGAGAGAGAGAGAGAGAGAGAGAGAGAGAGAGCTGCTGCTCCTCCTCTCCATCTCTCCCAGTCTCCGCCGCTGTGCAGCCGTGTCCACCCGCTCCCGTCCTTCCCGGATTTCCCTTGAACTTTTCCTTTCGAATTCCCGTGTCGTTCCTCGGTCTTTGGGATGAGCTCTGTTCCTGCCCGCGTCGTTTCCATGTCAGCATGGGAACTGCCGTGTCCAAAAGGAAGAATTTAAGAAACGATGCGATATCTTCTGTGGCGGCAAAAGTTAGGTGAGTGAGCGCCTTTGGTGCCCTTCTTCTTCCTCTTCGTCTTCTTTTTGTGCAGCCCGTCATGAAGTCTCGTCACATTTTGTGCGGAACTCACCACGCGTGACGCCCGCTGCGTGTTTCCGAACGATCGCTGCGCTATCCTGTGTTTGGAATGCGCAGAAGAAGGCGTTTGTTTTCCGCACGTCTGCGTCTCTGTCCCGTCCGAGCACTGCAAATATGTGCGCTTCATCGTCGACAAAATGCGCACTTTGGGTGCAAACATGTCCCCATGTCCACATGTCCACATGTCCACATGTCCCCAGGCTGCGTGCGCGTCTGTGCCAATTTAACCCCGTGCGGTTCTTGTGAATGAATGGAGCGTCGTTGTGTAATCGAAGTCAGACTTCACTCTGCGCGGTGAATCACGGGAGCCCCGTTACAGCCACCGTTACAGCCGTTAACGGGATGGGGGGTGGGGTGGGGGGGGCAGATTCCCGTCTGGCCGCATCGACCTGCGCCTTCACACCGACCGATCCGCCTGTCAATTAATCAATCACCGCAATGGCCTCGGTCGTTCACGTGGATCACCATCAGGGCGCGTGACTGGAGGGGACACGGGGACAACAAGACTCAAGGACACTATTTGGCAGCAGTCCAGAGAGACATCACAGAAAAGCTGCGTGTCTGTGAGGGAGCCGCAGCCGCAGGTTGAAAACCCACGTGTGACCGCGTCGGCCTGTGTGATGATGCGTGTCAGGGCGCGCGCGCGGTACAACCATTCACATCTCGCGCAGCGGCGCGCGGCAGGAGCGGAAACGCCGCGGCGCGCGCCGTGGTTTACCTCCTTTCGTGCCGGAGGAATGACCTTGACGTGGACGTGACGTGCACACTCAAACATGCTGTCCAGATGTGCGGGAAATGCTCTGACGTCACTGTTTGTGTGGAGAGAGAGAGAGTTTTGTTCTGCACGTATGTAATTTGTGTGTACACGCGCCACCTTGACTGAAATGACAAGACAATGTGCTGCTCATCACCAGCGTCTTCCTCAGATGACGATTCAGTGATGTGAGATTCGATAAGAAAAAATTTGATTCCCCAAAACGATAAACGGCCCATTTGTCTGGATGATCACACACTGACTGTGATTTTTATGAAGTTACTCTTATCAATATATGCATAAAGCAGCCACTACCAAACAAAATCAATAATAATACCAGGGATGGACAGGATTTCTATCAAAATACTACTAGGTTCTGTATTTTCACAATACTTAAAATACTTTCACTCATTCGTCCAATATCTTTGCAAAATGTAGGTAATGTAAGTTGTATACATTTTGATTGTGGGTTTTTATTTGTAAATAAAGTTGGAAAAATACTCTCCCTACTCAATGGTCCTGGTGCCACATGTAGCATCGCTAAGTAGCGGCTAGCTCAGTCAAACAATGAGTCAGCATCACAGTCTAGAATAAAGGAGGAACGATTTGGTTGACTTTTGATTTATCCAACAGTTTACAAGTTTCAATTTATATATCATGTAAATTCAAAAACCTTCATATGATATCAGACGGCAACGCTACACAGCTAGCTAGCAGATAATGGTACCCTGCAGACAACTCTGAAATCTAAAACTCTCCTACTTGTAATGGAACGGCTGTGGAAGTCAGAGTTCCTGACTGGAAACTCGGGGCGGTCAGATGGAACCAAACGTCCAAGAGAATCAGTTTGTCCGACAACAACACAGCAGGTGAACGTAAATCACACCGTAATGAAAGTGGAGCCGTGAACCTGGTTTCAGCTGCTGTGTTCATGTTGAGTCTTGCGTTTGATTTTGAGTTCATCTGTTGTAACAGACTTTTGTTCCAATTGATGGACAATTGATATAAATTCATAAAGTAAATTTTGTCCACTCATGTTTTTAACACAGCTTTAGGGGAAATTTGAGCATTTGAAAATTTTGATACATTTTGCCAATTATAGAGATTAACCACACAAATCTTGTGATTAAT
>OMNV01008213.1:0-12495 GCA_900303265.1 Brotula barbata | reverse complement strand
TTAGACTTTTTGATCACATTACTCGATTTACTGGAGGAATCATTTCAGCCCTACTATATTTATACTATACATAATAATAATATAATATATTTACCTCAATTCACTGTCAGTAGAAACATGGAAAAAATGCTTTACTTGTTTCAACAGGCAAAAGTAGTGAAGAGTGGTCCAAGATGTTTACGGACGATAGAAATACTAACTGCAGTAAAACTCTTAGGTACAACCGACTGACAACACAAGTAGAAATTCTGTTGGGCCTACGCCCACATTTAATGGAACCTAATCCAAAATCAAGTCCCGTATGTCCTAAACCTCCAAACAGAGCACACAAACAGACGCCTGCACGAGGTCAAATCGACACCCTCAGCCGGGACGAAGAGCTGCACATGAAACATTGATGGAACACGTGACCGGTTAGTGGGGGGGTCACGCCATTGACCCGTCCGTGTGTTTAATCACACGTGGAGTGTCTGGACAGTGCTGAATATGATTGACAGCAGACGGCATGAATGTAGTCAGGACAAAAAGACGGGATGTGAGCTAAAGATGAGAGTTGAGTGTGTGACCTTGAAGTGTGAACGTAGCCTTTGTGTGAGGTGTGTGCGTCTTGGCAGATTGCTGGTTAAGATCATACTCAACCATTCAGTAGCTCATAATACGAAGAAGTGAGTAAGCAGGAGGAGACGCCGTCCCATTTTACACGCAGATCGCTGCAAATTTCGGCAAAACGGAGAAGAGAACCGAATGCTTTGATCTTTCCGTCACCTGGACAGGAGCGGTGCTGTGGATGAGCTGAAGGGCAGCGGACGAGAGCGCTGAGAGCTGTGGGGGTGTTCAAGATGGTGTGAGAGATAAAAGGATAAAAGGTTTCACACAACCCTGCAAACGAAGCACAGGTTGGTCCAGCCTGGGCGGTGACCAGGAGCACGCGTCGCTCGACTGGTGATGATAGGTGACGAATTTATCAGATACAGAACGAGAGTAACGCACTGCAAGTCTATGGATATCAGAGAATCTGGTCCTCCTCTGTCAAAGTGTAGGAAATAGGTGGTAGATGTATTGTTATTTCGAAAGAGGAGGACTGCTGCACGCTCAAATTAGGAAACCATTAATCTTCCATTTGCTCCTTATTTATTCACTCACAAAGTTAAATGACTTCGTATAAATATGCTGAAAGAGGCAGATTTGAGTTTACAGCATGGAAAATAATGAGGCTTCCTGCACTTTTATACAATTGCTTGTGTCTGTATACAAGCAGGAGCGCCGTGCCTTAGGTGGCAGGGTGGTCGCCTAGTGATCAAAAGGTTGCCGGTTCGATCCCCCCGCCAAAGGTCCCTGAGCAAGACCCGAAACCTGACTAGCAAGTGGGCCTTGGATGGTTACCTCGGCAGTTGGTGTGTGAATGAATGTATGAATGGGTGAATGAGAGGCAAACATTGTACAGCGCTTTGGATAAAAGGACTATAGAAA
The DNA here is from genome assembly GCA_900303265.1 of Brotula barbata. NCBI lineage: Eukaryota > Metazoa > Chordata > Actinopteri > Ophidiiformes > Ophidiidae > Brotula > Brotula barbata. The sequence goes on along the minus strand of OMNV01008213.1, from coordinate 11,025 downwards.
TGCAGTCCATTTACAAGCATGTACGTGTGGACTTTGTGTCTTTGTATTACTGTGCTCAGTATATTGGCCAGCCGTACTGTCGGTGTGTCACTCAGCACTAAACCCATTTAGCGTGTTGGAGGTGAAGAGTTCAACTTACAGACATTGTAATCAATAATCAATGTAATCTCGGTCAGGTGCTTTGGTCCCACATGTCCCATAATGTTCCACACTTTTAAGACCACAATTGATTTCCCAAAGTCTTATTTGCACTTGCAGCAAGTGTCCAAACAGGTTCTCATCACCACAGCTGTGTGTGTGTGTGTGTGTGTGTGTTTGTAGGAAATCCAATTCAATTAGTCCACCTGAGTGGAGGATTCAATTAAGGAGCATTAAGAATGAGAAATGTCTTTGTTTGACAGCCTGTTGTTTACAATGGGAGACACCCAGGGAGACATCACCCTCAATGATGTTCAGACCTCCAGGAACTCCACCAGGGGAGCCACGGTCGACTTTCAGCCATCAGCAGCTCGTCCTCGCACAACAGAGGCTCGCAGTAATAAATTGCGTCAGAATTCAGACGGGAACGATTACATATGCTGCATTGTAAGAGGATACGAGTCTCTGAGTGTCCTGATGTGAAGCTGTTTGTTTGTTGGTTATTGCTGCATTCGTTTATTACACTGTCTGTCCCTTCGTCACTACACATCAGTCAGAGAACAGGTGGAAAACGTCTATTTATCTAGAATTAAGCTCTTCAACTCTGCTCCCATCGTCACAAACACCAGTTTTAATTAACTTAGAGACAAATGCCTCTGTGTAAAGGACGCCCGATACATGTAGAACAAAAAGAAAAGAGAAATTTCATAGCTTAGTGAACTGAAGGTTACTTCTCTAGAAATTACATTTTTAGGTTTTTTCTTATTGGGACATTCAATTATTCATTGGTTACTAATTTGATAGGTGTATTAAATTCATCCAATTCGTCCTTTAAATAACTGTTTGCCTGAAAGTTCACTCAATAAGCAATTTATATATCAATGCTTAAGGGGTTAATCTACCTAGATATTTATTCACTGCTGATGCACTTCTGGTTAGACGCTAACTTCATTTCGCTGCTTTGTACTTGTGACGTGCAATGACAATAAAGTTGAATCTAATCTAATCTAATCTAATCTAATCTAGTGAAAATGGAGGATTCTAAATCCATTGTTTTACACTAAAGTTCATCTTTTGGGTGTATATATCTCACCTGTTTCTATTCTGCTGACTGTACTTTTATTCATAACTTCCGACACTGCAAAAGGATGTGGCTTTACAGGCTGACATATAAATAGAAGGATAAACAGTTCAAATACTTGAGTATATATAGATGACGATTCAATTCTGGTAAAAAAACTGGTGCAATCATCGTCCAACTGTGGAGTTCTTGAACATCAAGAAGAAATAGACACTTCTTACCAAATGATGTCTGTCTGGCCATCGTCCGTACATTTTCCACTGCTTCTCTGGGTTCAGGTCAAGCTCCAGGTCCAGATCTGGGGACAGAAAGCTAAGCCAGATCCCTCTCTCTTGCCACATTCCGCAGGTCTTCCAAAATGTTCCTTCCGGCGTATTCTGGGTCTGTCCCGTGGTCTCCTTCCAGTTGGACATACCTGGAAGGACCTGAAGAAAAAAAAAACACCATTTCAGCCACAATGCAGTACTCTTTTCATTCACTAACCAACCTAACCTAAGTAATCAGGGGTGGGAACATAGACCGACTCATCAAAGATGATGAAAACAAATTGGTATGAGATAAATACAAAAATATGAGTGAGTCCACACGTTGAAAGGTTTGTTGTTCAGTCCAGATCCATTAAGACCTGAGGTACTGAGGTGTTCGTGCCTCTTGTTGTTAATCCATTTACAAAAAACCTGTGAGTGACTCATTCATCTTCAGAGATACAAAGTAAAAAAAAACAGTGTGCACGTAGTCACCCTCATTTGTTCAGGTGATCCTTTGAGAGCTTTGCTTTTATTGGAGTATATCAATGTGGACGTGAGTGTTTGTGGAATCTATGCATACAGTACATGAAGGAGCTGAGTCAGAGATTCTAGTCTCTCAAACCTGCACGTGTTTGAATGGAGCCCGTGGGCTCTTGTCCCACTAGGAAGACCGTTCAACCGTCACCAAATCCTCAGGCCCGGCGCTAGGAAACAAAAGGTGTCCTGGATTGAAATGCAGCCACGGAGGTACAGACGTGGCTGCATTTACCATTTTGCCTTTCCTTCTGCTGACATCCTCATCAAGTTAGCGTGGACACGACCTGACGTAACCAACTGACTACGTTTCCAGTGGCTGTACGGACAAAGTGTCCATTTTCCAATGTAGCCTTAAGTTGCTGCCTTGCACACTGTTGCAGCTCTGATACTTCTGGATGTTGCACCCTCAGCTTCTTCCTACTGAGATTTGCAAGAGTAAAATGAGTCATCCATCTTTTTTACCTCAACAGACAGTAAACCACACGATGCACAGCGTGTACGTTGAACTTAATGGACCTGTAGAAGCTTCACTGGATGTTAAATGAAACAGAAGAATGTAGGAGTGTGGGCGGAGTTGATTTTCAAAGTTGCCGTTGCCATGAGAAGTAAACAAAGCCTGCTGACATTTTAATCCCATCCTTCCTCACTTCTTCCAGTGCTCTCTCTGTCACCGTCTCCTCAGTTTACTCGACCCTTTGTATCAGGGCAACACCGTTCTTTGTACGCTGCTCCTCCTCCTCCTCCTGTAATCTTATCTCTCCACCTGATCTCCTTCTCTCATCCTTTCTCCAAACTACTGTCACGCGTCTGCGAATGAATTTCAATTCAGCCTCTCCAGCTTTAAATTTTATTTATTTATAGTTAAAATGTTCCTTCCTCTCCTTCCCAATGTCTGCATTTCTCCCGTACGTCTCGTGTACTTGTGTCCCCCATGGGCTCAACTCGCATTTCGATCCCTCAGGTGACAGAGGAGAGGACAGGAGGTCGGAAGAAAAGCTTGATGATAGACAGACAGACAGAGAGAGAGACAGAGAGAGAGAGACAGGGAGATTGATACGTGCATCCGGGATTGCTTACTGCATACAGTAAGCTTTTGTTTAATGGATGGATTGAGAGGTATTATGGTCTCTGGTCCCTTTCCAGCTGATTTTCTCTCATTTCCTCTCATGTATAATGGATGCAGCGAGTGTCTTGCACCATTGTTTGCTGATTCTAATCAGAGTTGCCGGCCTCTTGAATAATAAAAGAGAAGGGCAAAATGAAAATGTCTCTGAGCTTCAGAGGAACACACCTGGTGATTACAGCATAGACGGCATTAATCACAGCTGTCCTTAACGAGGCTGGACAGTTACATCATCGTCACGCGCACGCACGCACACGCACGCAAGCGCATGCACAGTATCAATAGAAAAAGAAACAGATTGCCAAAGAGTAAAAGTGCAGCAGCAGGATTGCAGTGACACGCTGAGCTATTTTTAGAGGTGCATGGGAGCTGGATGGTGTCGCAGCACGTGCCTCAACAACACCCCTAAACTGACAAAAAACCGGGGAAGAGCCAGAGCCAATCTACAGATGTTCAGGAAGATTACAGCTGTTTGATGCACAGACACTTTGGGTTTTTTTAGCCAAGGAGGACCTTTAGTTTTAGGGGAATGTTCTGTTGGACAAACACCCAAATTGGTCGGGGCAGGAAGTGGATGCTTTGGCCGTTACTGTCACACCGTAGACGTGGGAGGAGAACATTCGTGTCGTGCGCATCAGATCGAGAAACAGCAACGTTGCAATACAGGCGGTGCACAGGGTGACTGCTTGTGTTTTTGCTGTTTTGCAACCTTTGCATTTCTCCCCTCTGGGAGGGGTCCTCGGTGGGCTGGGCGAGTCCGTCCACAGAACACATCAATAATAATGATGTTTTAACTGGTGAGCACGTTCTTGGAGGACCTCCTACAGTCAAAGTTTAACCACTAAAGCATAGTTTAGAGCAGTGGCCTTCAGCCAGGGGGTACCCTAGGGGGTCCATGGAGATACTACAGGGATTCTGCCAAAATCATGTCAAATTTTCACCAAAATAATTTATATGGGGGAAAAAAAACGTTCTTTTATTTGGCCAAAAATAATACTGAGTAAACTCTGAGCATCAGCAGTCAATAATAAGCTACTTTTTACAAAAACGATTTACAAAATGAGTGAATACCACGAACCCAAAGTTAATGCAGGGCCCAACGTCCCAGGTGATGATAACAATAATCAGAAAAAAAAAAAACCCAATAATAATTATGTATACACGTATACACGTAAACCGTAAACATAATGACTGACGATATAAGTAGGTTAAAAGAGGCCAGGCTTTCGTTTCTTTTTTCAATCTGGAGGTCCCTGTTCTGTTTCTGTATCGACCGAGGGGTCCCTGGGTTGATTGGCGTCCATGGGTCGATTGATTGATTGGTTGTGTTGTAGACAGGTCAATGAAAATGCTGGATGTTGTGGAGAGAGATAACACCTTCTCTCTCTACTTCTTTTCACCCACGTCTCTTCCCATTGACCTGAGTTTTGAGAAATTTGAATTTGCAAAATGAAAAAAAACTCACAAATGTTTCCACGACATAAGATGGATTTTGTGTTCAAACAATAATGAAGTAATTTACAAAAGCGTTACGTACACAAACTTTGAATATTAATGGTCCTAAGGAGAGCGCAAGACTTTCAAGGTTTCAGTGAGAGAATGATAAGTTACAGCGATTAAGACAGGATGCAACATCACAACACAAGAATTTATCAAGTCCAAACATTTGGTCAGCGCCCGCAGTTCACAAGAAACCTGGACAGATTTGAATATATAACAATATGCAATTCCCTGAGAGCTCCTAAACTGTCATCTCCATGTTTACTCCTGATCAAAACATCATGGAAGAGAGAAATGAAAACCACATTCACAAAACATCACTGTCAACTTCCATTTGCATTTTCTTAAACTTGCTTCTGTTTTGCTCAAAATTGGGATGAAAACGTGGCTTCTGTCTGTGTCTGATGGTCACTCTCTCTCTTTCTCTCCCTTGCTCAGGCTGCCTGAAGTGTGAAGATAAAACAGCTGCATCTTAATCTGTGGGTGGCACAAGCTTACAAAGAATACAATTAGATCCCCCTATGCTTCCCTGTCCCTGTCCCACTTGTGCTGCTATGTCCTTCTCCTTCCGTCTCTGTCTCAATCATTCCGCCTTCCCATCCATAAGTTGACGTCTATGTGCGTGTTGTGTGTCTCTACAGAGCAGCGCGAGCATTTGGAGAGTACCTGTCCCACACGCACCCTGAAAACCGAAACGGATCAGGTCAGCGTCAACGCCATCCTGCAATTTCTTCATCCGTCCATTCTGTCCGGTCACTAGTCATCCTCAAGCCGTCCACCAGCTTCACCTCATCCTTTGTTGAAATACTGAGCTGAAACCATTAAAAGAATAGGTTTGTTCACTTTTCCTTGATATTTTTGGCCGCCGTTGTTTTTTTAAACCCCCTTTGTGTCTCTGTCTTTGTCTCTCTACAGCACACCTGCTGTGTGAAACCTTGGTGGGTCCTGACCCAGAGTCACCGAGCACCACATTTGGTCCCAACAACAATAACCACTTCCATCCCCTCTCGCACCAATCCACCGCCAACCCCACCAACGGCGCCGAGGTCGACCCAGAGCGGAACCTCGTGAACCCACCACTGGGTCTACTCCAGCCTCCTCCCCCCACCATCACAGTTTCCTCCAAGCCTTCCAGGCTGTCTTTGGAGCGCAGCTTCTCAGCTGAGGAAGACCAGCAGAAGTGTGTTGAGTGTACCCTGCAGCCTGCCCGCGTTTACACCATCACCACCCAGCACGGTATGCTGACAAGCAGCCGCCGGGGCAGCAAAGAGAGCCTAGAACTGGACGTGCTGAAAGAGAGGTCAGGGAGCAGTGGCGTCGGGTCCAGAGGGGCCAGTGGTGACCAGCACCTCCACACCACCCTGATCCAGCCCTCCACTTCCCCTTCCTCCACCTCATCGTCTCCAACCCAATATTTTCACGCCAGTAGCGGCCGTGGTAACAGCAGTAGTGGTGGCAGCCATCACCACCACCACGTGAACCACCATCACCACTCCGTCTGTGGCCCCAACATGGCCTCTAGCAGCAGCGGGGGCAGCGGCGCCAGTGGAAGCAGCGGCAGCGGCAGTAGAAACCAGCAACAGCACTCTCTCACCTTTGCCTCGTCGTCTCACTCCCATCATGCCCCACACCACCACCACCTGTCTCAGCCCCCACTGCAGACCTCTGTAAGTGCCCACAACATACGCAGTTGGGGCGAGGGAGCCAAGGGCGAGGCGGAGTGCAGCGGCCTGGCCTGCGAGTCGTGTAGCGGCGCCCCCTCGAGGAGTCAGGGCTCCCTGGACTTGGAGAGTGCATCCCGAGAGGCAGGCAAGCAGCACCGACGCCTAGAGCGGATGTGGAGTGTGGACCGGATGACTGGGCTGGAGAGAGGTGAGAGGGTGGAGGACACAGAGGAAGGGAGAGGCGCTGAAGTCCAAATGAGGGTGGGAGAAGGAAGGGCAGAGTGGATTGATTGTGCCCCCTGGTTGATATGAGTGGGTTTGGGCTCAGACTGGAGTTGAAATAGCATTTAACTGCTTTCTAGCAGAAGGAAATGAAGACGGTAAAGTCTCCAAATGATGCCCAGTTTACTCGACTGTTTGTGCAACACTTGGCAAACAGATCTTTTCTGGGCTTCTTGAGTGTTCTAAATAAAACAAGTAAGAACCAAACCTAAGAACTCAGTAACAAAAAGAAAACTTATTATACTACCAAGGAATACAGAACCAAACCAGAATGAAATCCGCCTTAAAGCGAGCCGGTACTGACATTAGTTTGGTCCGATGAGCTCCTTTGAATCTATTTCCTCTCAGGTCTGGGGGGGGATTGGTGAGGGTTTGATGTTGGATGTGACGTGGTGGTCTGTACTTTTGACTCTTCGTCTCTCCGTCTCTCTCCTCTGGTGTCTCTTCCTTTGTGTCTCCCTCTCTCCATTTGTGGAGTGGTGGACTGTGGAGTGCTGGTGCCGTCACACGCTGATAATGAATTTCATGATGACCTTTGATGTTAATACCCTCGTAGTTTTTCTGACTGTACCATAGAACCATAATATCTCTTTCTTTCTGCAGAGGACAATAACTGGTTCCCCAAGGAAAATATGTTCAGCTTTCAAACTGCCACAACCACCATGCAGGCGTGAGTGTCCAGCATTCAGTCACACAGAATACACATGCACACAAAAATACAGACACACATTGGCGTGATGTCACCCAGAAGCAAAAGACCATTACAGTATTTATGAACTGCATGTCCCGTATTACTGACCGATACGAGCTCTTTAATGGCCGACGTGATGCTGATATTACAGGATGCCGATACGTGGCTGAAAAACAATAGCAGCCCGATATGATCCGTTCTTCAAAGTAATGGACAGCATGGCGGCCATAACAGCAAGCATCATTGCCAAATCGCCCTAAGCCCTCTGAAAAGGAAACTCTGGGTTGTTGATTTCTTGCCCTTCTGATGTACGTGTTGGAATATTTTCAGCGTAACTTCAAACGAGGCAGGGCTTGGCCGTAATCTGGACTCCCCCTCCCACTAATCACTGTGTCCCCCCTCCGATGGGATCTGGATGCTATCAATGCAACGTAGCAGGCTATTCTGACAAGTCCAGCTGGAGGCAAAAATAATCCTGCAGTATGTGGTATGTTTGGAGGAACTACCAATTGGTCCTTCTACAAAAAAGTGGTCAAAGATACCCATTATATCAGGATGCATTCTGGGTAAATCTGAATCTGAATAAGAAGATATGTAATGCACATTAAAACTGTAATAGCTCAAAAACGTTAGGGGTACTCCAATTAAGTCATGTGCTCTAACTCAGAGACTCCTCTACGCTCTCTGCACCTTTCACCTTTCGCTCGTTCTACTGTGTTCAGAAAGCAAAGTCAGACGAGGCCATTTAAACGTATGTGGAGCAGCAGACGTTATGAGGTTTTACAAGTTCACTGTTACTCTTAGAGGTTAAACTATAACACTCATTCTCTTTCCCACTGCCTTTTTCAGTTCTCTCCCTCTCTCTGTCTTTATTGCTAATTGGAGCCTAAACTGCATGTTTCTCTCTTCCCTTTTTGCCTGCTAATTAATGCTGGGACATCAAACAGGATATCGTGAGTATTTTCTTCTTCTGCATTTTTTAACCTCACTGACTTCGTAACTTAACCGCTGTACCTTCACCTTAGAGCTCTAACATTTAACGGTCATGTTCAGCCAGAGATTATAAATAGGCAATATAGTAAAAGTTCCCTTTTTAGTGTAAATAAACTCTTCCTGGATCCATCCCTGGACTTGGATCTGCACCAAAATTCAAAGCGTTCTTCCCTGGGCCGTCCCTCATCCTTTCACACACTTTTGTCAAAATCACTTCATAACTTCGTATGTAATTCTGCAGTCTAATTAAAGTAACATCATCAGAAACAAGAGAAATGAAAGCAGTAGTTATTTCTTACGTTGCGTATGTGAACTAAACATGAAGGTTCATTAGGGCAGTGTTCAGGATTAGCTAACAAGTAGTAACATTTGTCAAGAGCTAGACTACATAAAGGACCAGTACCATTTTCAAACTTTACTCAAAGCACACGCTGAACTCTTCAACAGTACACCACCCACAACATTACATGTCGTTAGCTACTTTATCTCAGAAGCCGGTAGTGTAGATAATTACTCTACGCAGAGAGTAATGTATACATCTAATATTCCATACAGCTTCCACAACATTACAATTGTAGCAGACAGCTGTGTTTGTGTGTGTATCCAGCTAAAATCTATGGATGTTTAGGTTGAGTTTGGGATTCAACTGTTCTGATTATATAAGAATACTATTGATGTGAATCCTGATCAGAATCTAATCTGTTGCCACAAGTAGTCACACCGAAATGTGATTTTTAATAATAATTTACCAATTGGCAGTTACAGACATAGATGTTCTGCCTTTTAACTCCAAGAAAGTGAAGGGATAACCCCGCCTTCCAGGATTTTCATGCCATAGCAGGCATTAAGACCAGCGGTAATCCACTGCTGCCATGCCAAAATGGACGTTTGTGTGTTAAAGTGACCTGAGCTTTACGTGCTCAGACCTTTTGGCTCATCCAGCCGCTCAGGACAGAGTGATGGAGTTCATCCGATTGACTTTTTTTAAGCAGCTGTCCTAAAGCTCTCTAATCCTGCTGCAGAGACAACACTAATTATCACTGAATCTCTGCCAGACGATTTTTAACTACAGCAGCATTTGGCTCAGGAGGCATGAATGATCAAAACTGTAAGTATTTATAGAGGAACATATGGTCCATAGTGGCTTCTGTTTGAGCTCTTCTATCAAGTGCAGAAAACCTTCAGACATGTGTAAAGCACTGACCAACAGTCAGCCACTGTAGTTAGCTACTGTAGTTAGCTACTGTCAGATCGCAATTCCTGCAGCTACCGCTGAGAAACAGACTGAGCTATGACGGACATGCTAACACTGTTGGTCATAATGGAGCATTATGATGAAACAAAGCCAACGCTTTGACATTCCACACATCTCTGACCCTTAACCTTACCCAACTAAACCAAACTAACCCAACAGCTTTCACAGTCCGATATTTACCACGTTGCCAAATGTTTCGCTGGCTGAGCTCACTGCTGACTGCTAGCTCAGATCAAAATTCATTATTTCACTCTATGTATTGTACTATACAAACATATAGTGTTTCGTTAAAATGGCGGTTCGACTTTTCTGGACCTTTTAATGCTTTTCCTGCTTACACAGAGTCTCTGTTTCTGAATTAACGGACAACTTTATTTGTGTCTTAAACATCAGCGGCAGTGAAATTTTAAGGGAAAAAACGTTACTCACATTTCGAAAGACGTCCTTTATTTCCATCCCATTTCCATCATTCTGTCACTTCCGGTAGATTACGTAGAGCTGTTCCCTTATTGGCTACACGTCGTATTAGCAGATGGGTCAAAGTTGAATTCCATTTCATTTTAAGTGCAGTACTGTAAATTTACCAGTTATCATATAGAAGAAGCCGTAAAATATGATGTTTGGAAGGTGAGATTAGGCTACATTAGCCAAAACGTTTACATGATCAAGCAGCAAATCTTTTTCAAACAAATGTTACATTTATATTCCATTTGTATGTGTAAGTATATATAATATTTGCTACTAACTGGAACGTTTATCACATTTCCCATGTTTTGAAAATGTGTGTAAAGAAATGTTCACAGACGAGGTTAGACGAATCACAGCCATCAGATGAGCAGCGATGTCCTTCATATGTATTTTCACACATTGTAATTGCGAATAAACGGGCAGTGGCTCGCCGGAGCGTTTTAGAACTTTCTGTGGAAGCTTCCAAAACATCTCTAAGGAATAACTCAGGCAAAAAAAGAGATGAATTCAAAAAGATCCAACTCTGTGTAAGTAGGAATGGAAAGAAAAGAATGGAGAGAAGCCAACCAGCAAAGTATCCAATCATAAACACGGAAAGAGAAACACAAGGATTGGATTTAGCTTCTTTTTTTTCCTTTTTTTATTCTTACTTGTCTCCAGAAACATTCAGGAGTAAAAAAGCTGACGTAAACTCCATAAGAACCTTTAAAGAGCACTAAGAGCGTGGTGTTTCAACTTTATTCAGTCTACTGATCGCCACAATAGAAACAAAAAGATTTGAGCTACGCGGTCTGTAGTCCAAGGTAGCCGCCATCTACCGTATCCGTAGCCACCATCAGAGCCAAATGAAGTCTGCTGCTCGACGCCTTGGCATCACCTTCCCCACCCCCTGCTGCACAGCCTCTGCCCCTTGCTCAGCCAGCATTCTCCCGCTCTCATCCCTTTAATGCTGTGCCACATCCTGCCAGGGCTTTCCGGGGATTTGTGGAGAGAAAAAGGAGGGAGAGGGAGCAGGATTCAGCACAAGTCATCCAGAGGTATGAAG
>OMNV01008211.1:5348-36010 GCA_900303265.1 Brotula barbata | reverse complement strand
GCAGTCATTAAAACGTCACATTTAACCTTAAGCTTATGTGATTTACAAATCAAATCAAACTTGAATTCAGTTTTCAGGCCTGACCGTAGCAGACAGAGAGAGAGTGTGTGTGTGTGTGTGTGTGTGTGTGTGTGTGTGTGTGTGATTTTCCTGTCTTCGGTCTGTGTCCTTCTTATTATTTAGAGTGAGGTTTGGGGTTTGATTCTCGACTGAAAGCTATGGAAACATCTCGTGGTGTGGCGTTGGTCGTTTTGTGTGTGTGTGTGTGTGTGTGTCCTCAGGCCGTATCACAGCTCGTCTTTCTTTGCTGCAGGGAAGAACACGACACCGTGAAATCACATTGATTATTTGAATGCTCCCATTCTCCGGCTCGCTGTGGTCGTTCGGCCACAGGAATGTGAGCTTCAGCATAACTCCTCTCCTTAGCAGATTTATTGACATTTACAAATCTTCCTGTCCACTTCCAGACGTCCAAACAGCGACACATCAACAGTCCTACATGTAAATGTTTAGTTTAGTGTGTTGATGTATAATCCTCTCCTCTTCATAAAATATATTCAAGTAACACAAATGTCTGACTCATCAACTTTTTCTCCAACAAATTGATGTCATGAATAGAAATTTTAAGACTTTTGAGGATCTTCTGATGCCACTTGGACTGAAATGTTTAAAAATGGCTAAAAGTACTGGAGACTCGTTTGTGTGACAAATACGAAACACACTTGCACGCAAAATAATGTATTGTGTCTGCTGTTATTAAAACTTTGGAAAGACAGATTTAAGACTTTTAATGCTAAATAAGGTCTTATTTTAACATAAAGAATGTAGGCCTTCTCGTGGACCTTCGCGTTGGTGAGACGCTCAGTCAACCTTGTGCTCCGTCGTGTGTGTGTGTGTCTTGAAGTGGACTGTATGAGGATGGAGTGGTGTGCTGTCTTTTAAACGTCCTTCATCTCTGTCTCCTTGCGGTGTGATCTGCAGCTGGTGTTGGACGCCGAGACGGTGCGCATGCCTAGTCTGCCCCTGAGCCAAGGAGAGGCTTCTGGAAACGCTCAAGGTCTGTACGAGGTCTGCGTGTGTCCCAGTGGCAAACTCTTCCTGTCCAAGGCCGGGGTCACCTCCACCTGCAGCGAGAATCAGGAGTGCTAGGGAGACACGGTAATCCACTCTCTCTGTCAGGAGACAAACTCAAACTCTTCATATCGGGCTTGGGTTTTAAAAAAAAACAACACAAAAACTACTGGCCTGCATTGTGGACACGTCCTGAATCGCAGCGTTTCCGTTGTATTTGTGACCGTCCCATTATCAGCTGAAACACATTGGCACTTTTCTTTCCAAACGTAAGAATCTGACTCCTGCAGCAGAGATTTCTGGGTCATTTTTCTACACTAACATTATGATGGCTGGGCAATGAGGAGCTGGTTATCAGCTTACATCCTATGCAATATTATCTTGTGGTGCAATAAGTAAATTTGACATATCGAGGGCTTGGATCAAACAATAAATGTAAAAAAAAACAAACAAACAACTAAATAGAACAGAATTTTAATGAGCACATTTATTTTGGTTAACTTATGCCTCTCTGGCTGCCAGCCCTTGGTGTGTGTGGTGTGTGTTGTTTGGGGGGTTTAGCATGTTTAACTTTTGGGGAGAAAGCATGACCAGCAGGTTTATGAGGTTTTTTTCTGTATAGTAATAAATAATTCATACCTTTGTGAAGCTCACATTGTTGTCCGTAATAGAATAACGTCAGACAGGTGCTGATCGAGGCCAGAGTCGGTGATGTTGCCTTATGCTGACAGATGTTTCACAGATGTTCTCGATTCAATCCAGTCCAATACAGCAACACCACAACTTGCAGCTTCAACAATTCTGCTGACTAAAAGCAACTTCTTTGACACTGTTAAAAAACGTTATAAACACACATTAGAAGCTTCCCAAACATGCGGCGTGTTACAGGTCTGCTGTATTGGATTACACTGGATTGCACGCGTGTACGTAATAAACTGGTAATTCTGTGTTTTTACAAATTTATATTGGATCCAGAGATTGTTCTTTTGTTCCAGATGCACAGCTAAGCAACAGTTGGCTACTTTACGGTGAAGATAGTAACGGTTTAAAACAAATTATTTTATTATAATAAGTCACAGTTCATTCAATGTGTGTGTATTATTGTTTTTGGAGATTTTATGTTGGCCATGTCTTACAGAAAGGGATTGGAGCTCAAATAGGCCTAATACAGGCCTAATGTACGTGTGTACTTTCTCAATTTGTGTGATTATTTTATTCAGTTTGTCCTTTATTTTGGGCCAAATATGCCATGATTTTATTTTATTTTTTACACAATGCGCATGACCGGTACATTATTTTATAACGATGTTGGTTGTTTATTCTCGAAGCAAAAGAATAAAACTGTTACATCTCTATCATCTTTATGTCAGATTACTGTGAGAATGTTTCAAACACGACAAACCTGTCGCTGTGGTAAGTTATCATTGGGAGCGTTGGTAAGGTGTTAATTTTCATTTCCCGACCCTGTTCTGGCACATTTTGATAAAATGTTTTGAGTGTATTTATTCATTTTGTATGTTGAATAAATTTTGTGCTATTCTTCTACATTTTGTGCAGATCTCATATTTTCTAATCAGTTCACACAAACACACTTTTGGATGGTCAGTCTTTTAATTATTATGTCATCGCTTTCAGTTCCACTGGTTTTCGGCTATGCTGCATATGAGAGACATACAATTGTGATGACCTTTCTTTGCTTTTTTTAGCTCTCTTATGCCCTCTAGTGGAAAGGTTCTGCAGTACCAGCACGAGACACATGGTTGATTGTTCATCAGCACAGACCAATGATGAAACGACAAAACAGGTCAGAGACAGCAAACTGAGTCACAATCTTATACAATCAGTTACAATCAATAGCGCACAATGCCTATGTGTTACACAGCAGACCCACAGCCTTTGTGCACCAACGCTGCACAATTGCGGAACACATGCTAGTTAAACGCTCATGGCACAATTTCAGTGTCACACCAGAATCACTTTTTTTTCCTCACATTCAGGCAACAATCAACTCGGGTTTTTGAGTCACTTATGTAAAATCACGTGTTTGGGTGAGCACAAATTTTTGTCTTAAAACAGTGTGAATACGTTAAAGCCAATGAATAGTCCCCCTCATTACTGGTTACAAACAAGCTAAAACATGAAATTAAATATGAAAACATATGCAATACAAATTGTGGATATTTCAGTTTTCCAATACTAGATAGACCATGAAGACAATATTTTAGTGTCTGGCTTAATCCGTCTGTCATAATCTATAAACAGAGACGGACACCGAGTGGGACTGTGGGATTTATTAGGCCTTCCTATGGCACTGTGAACATTAACGTATGAATGATGCTCAGTATTACTCGAGGACAGTTCCTTGGCTGAATCCCCTCAAGCTTGAGCCACAATAAGACAACAGTAAGTATCATACTTTAAAGCACATTTCAAAGTTCCTTTCTCAATGTATCCAGTGTATCACTTCTTGGACTCAACTTTGCTCAACAAATGTAGTAAAGCTGTAAATAAAAACCCACAAGCACCACAAAATGGGTGTTGAGTGATGCCCCTTAAACCGGATCAGTGGAAATGACAAAAGACGCATCAAATTCACGATGCAAAAGATAAAAATGTTGTTGTGCCCAAACGCTACAATCAAAATTACATCATCAACTTCCCAACTCCTCGTTTTCAGACAGCCGGTCTCAACAAAAAAAACTAGATGCAAACGATGCTAAACGGTCACCAGATCTTCCTGTGTGGGCATTTTTACAACACAAATTTAACACGACTAACATTTTAAAACAACCGAGTTTTAACATAACATTACATTAACAATTTTCCATTCACAGTTGGACTCTCTCTCTCTCTCTCTCTCTCTCTCTCTCTCTCTCTCGAGCAGCTGGGACGCCAAGCGCTTTCTCAAGCTCGTGTCCATAGTTTCAGAAAGGTGCTTTGTCCAAATGGCTATGTTACATAAATTTACACATTTTACAGAAATTACACGAAATTAACAATTCAAATACAAAAAATAAAATTTACAAACATGATTGTAATATATTGGACTCGTTGAAATCTCCTCAACCCATGACTATGACTGCAATTATAGTTGCATCTATTTTTCCTTGATAAGCATATCCCTTAAGTAGACTCAACTGTTGGCAGGAAAATATCATTCTTATTATAATTATTATACTTTATAAAAGATAAAGTAAAAAAGCAGCATGTCTGTAATCTAACAGAGTACATATGTTCAACATGTGGACTTTGGTAAAGACAACGTATTGCTGATGCATTTGTATTTATAGCATTGCAGTGTGTTTGTTTGTGTTATAGCAGGTGTGTGTGTTTGTGTTATAGCAACATCTATATGGAGACAGCCTAATGGGACAGGATGGGAGCCATACATTTATTCATTTCTGTTGGCCACAGTACCACCAACACAGGTAGAAACTGCATATGTACCATCAGCTGCCAGGATACTGGATACTTCAAGTTTACTGAAAATATGTACATGATCTGTATTGCACTCAGCCACAGGTGCCCTCTATTCAACAGAGGATCTATGCATATTTTGTACCTATGATGTTTTTTTTTTTATCTTAACAGCAGTATGATAGTGGCGTTATATTTTGTGCTGCACGAAGGTTTCAAGCTTTATGATAATGCGTGCAGTGCATTCCATCACTCTCATGGCTACCTCAGATGTGTATCTGTCATTGGGGATCTGCGGAAAGGGCAGAAGGTCGGGATAACGCGTTCTCAGGCTGTCCACGCCGTATCCCTCCAAGATCTGAACGTCACTGGCGAGTCCTGTTAGTTGGGAGTTGTACTCCTCTACCTTTTGTGCCAGTGCGGCCGGTTTCACATCTTTGTCTGACTTTCCTCGAACTGCATAGTCAGCAGCGATCAGCGCCAGCTTTGTGGCCAAGTAGCATTTGAAACACACCCACTCGTTGGCATTCTTATGCAGATCATTCCGAGCAGCGGAGTAGTTTGCTCTTGCTTGCCTCAGCCACCTGCGGGCTTCCACCGGATTTCCAACGGTCTTGAAAGTCGGGGGCACGAAGAAACGGTTCGAGTGTGATGACCCTGCATAGCTTGAGTAATGTTCCCTGAACTGTTGCCGTTCTGATTTATGACTCGTTGCTTCCTGGTTCCATGACGAATAGAATCTTTGAAATGAGAACTTCTCTGACTGGAAGCGGGTTGAGGATGTGGAAAAGGATCTCCTGGAAGCTCGGTCTGCATTTTGCTGGTCAGCCAAATATTGTTTCTCCATCCTGTTGATTTCCTTCTGTAAGTGCTTGAAAACCTCTGTGGCAACGTCAAGATTCTCTGCATTTTTGTCTGGATGCCACTTAAGATACAACCGACGAATGATCTTCTTTCTCTCCGACTCAGGAAGCTTCCAGGCCTGTTCGACAACCGAGGTCACTTCTTTCAAAATCTCAGGTAACGTGTGAAGCTTTATCTTTTTTGGAGATTGCTTTTGGGGTGTTGGTCTCTGATTTTCTTTACCAGCTAAGTGAGGGGGGATCACGCGTACACCAGGGGTACGGATGTCTGGGCTCGGTGGCGGTGACGAGGCGCTGCTGTCTCTCGCTTGGTTACCGTCATCGTGTCTTGAGAATTTGTACAAGTCAAGTGAGCTGACGATTTTGTACTCGCTGTAACCAATGTCAATCTGGAAGTATTTACCAAGGAAACTCGTATTGTCGTCCTCTTCTTTTTCTACCTCTTGGACGATGATGGCATAGGTGTATGTGGGCTGGTAAGAGCCGTAGATGTCTCCACCCTCTGAGTCTATCAGGTAACCCACGTATTCCCCTGGATAAAACACATTTGTAGGATCCATGAGGAGTGTGTGATGTATTTCAGCTGGTATAGGAGTTCCAGGCAGGGGCAGCTCGAGCTTCGAGGGCTCCGTTGAGTCATATTTCACACCCAGATTGTCCAACTTCTCAGTGATTCTGTAGATGTCATTACAGCCCAACATTGCAATGAGATAGGACGTGTCAGATATCAGATTGTCTGTAGCAGACTTCAGTGTCATGGCCAAGGCTAAGAGAAAATTGATATCTTTGCTGTCTGAATGCTGGATGTAGAGATGAATTACAGCTGTCCCATATCGCTTGAGGAAGGCAAGTGTTTCACTGCGGCTGTGCGGAATGGGACTACATCCTTTCACTCTTAACGTTGTTTGGAGTTTCTCGAAACAAGACACTTTCAGTCCTTCACAAAGTGCTTTGCAGAGCCGAATAGCCTTTTCCTCATTCACAAGGAACGCATTGTCGTTCTCGTGCTTCATTATTCTGATAAGTCCCGTGATGAACTGCTCTGAAGACAGCAACAGCTGAAGGCGGCCTTGAAGGGAACAGAGTGCTCCAAACTGGCACATTTTTGGGGAATCTTCATCCAGTTGCTCTTCGAGGATGCTGCTCAGTAGTCTTGGCCTGAGTTTCTGTGGTAGCAGCATAATCATCTTGGTGTGGAAAGCGTGATCTTTGCCCAGATAGCACTGGCTCAAGTCCACAAGCATCTGAACTCCAACATTACCCTGAATTCTGCTCTTGTAGTGAGGGGCATCATCAAACACCAAGCCATTGGATTTTGCTAGTCTACCATCATGGCTTGGGAGATAAAATATTAAATCTCTGAGACTGTCCAGATCTTTGCGAATTTCCACTGGATCATTATGGAGGGCTTTGAACAATCCTGAAACGACCCTTTTGACAGTCCTCATTTCATTTGGATCAAGCTGCTTACCCTCTGAACTTCTGTAAATTCTCCACAGCACTTCAACGTATTGTTTGGTTGATACAACATCTTCTGTGCCGAGAAGTTTAAACAGCTGATGGAAGGTACCAAGTTCAAGTGGTAGTTTGTATAAGTAGGGTTTGAAGTCAGATTCACTGTCCAAATTAATGACAACTTCTTCAGGTTTGAGCAATTTCCAGCCATCTTCCACCATGACAAAGGCTACTCCAAGGAGTTGGTAACGGAAATCTCTCTTGTCTGCGTTAAGGAACTCATAGGTGCACCTTAAAACCTTGTTCCTTGTTTTCACCATTTCATCATCTGGATTTGATATGTTGCAAATGTTCTTGCAGTTGCTTATGACTTTCTCCAATGGTGGGTCAAGGTTGACGCCTAACATGTTTAGCACTTGATCAAGTTGTTCTTGTCCGGAAAGGGTGTTCCCTTCCTGCTCCTTTATACTTGACGGTGTAGCTTTTTCTGGCAAAATGGGGCAGGATGTCCAGAGCAAGTGAATGATATCTGTTTGCTTGAATTTTGGGTTGACTTGAGATCCACTGAAACGAATCAGGGGCATGGTGCCTGTCATCTCTTGGTACTGTGAATGAAGTCGAACGAGTTCATTCGGGGCTCTCTCCGGACAAAGAAATGGAATCATAGAGAGCTCTTTGAGGAACGTACCGTGGAATAGATCAACCCGCTCATTGAAAATATGATTCAAAAGAACATCAACAATGTTCTGTGCTTTTTCTTTGGTCCAACTTTCTGTTTGTGCTTTGATGCTGACCTCTTTTGCAAATTGAAGAATCTGCTGTTGTGACACTTCATGCTTGAGACCTATATTCCTCAGGAAAGTTATCCACGAGTTGAGGAACAATGTCCCATTCTTGGGCTTTGACACTTGCTCAACTTTCTTGAAAAAGTCACTGGGTATGAATGATTTTGCAGGTAGCATAACTTCAAACACCTTAACTGTCTTGTCATAGAAGAACTTGGTTTGCTTGAGTCTGTTTGAGTAGTCGTAGACAAATAACAGCCCCTCCAATTTCTCATAGAGCTGATCTTTCATCACGCACACTTCTTCCATTGACAAAAGTCTCTCCTTCAAATAGACAATGTGCTCAATCTTTGCACCATAGGAAAGACTTTCAAACTTTGGAAGAAGGTGCTTCAGGTACACTTCTAAGTCATCAATGGGTTTGCAGCCAAGGAAACTGTACAAGTCTTTCATCTGTGGATTGTCAACAAGAAATGCAAAGGAGGCTGTATGAGCCCATTTTTCGATGTCTGTTGTGGGGATGCTTTTTGCCAGAACATAGTAGGCGCCATAGTTTGCAATGCTGATGTATCTCCCACTAACTGATTTAAAGCATGGAAGGAGTTTCAGTTTCTGTGCATCATCTGGTGTTAGGGAACCCAAGTTGCAATTGAAGTACAACAGCAAAGCCTCAAAATCCTTGTCAGTCAAGTTTTCTTCTTTAAAGGCTGATGTCTGAATCATGTATTCTAGAGCTTTCAGAATACCTGACGGGTTTTCAATGTTTGCTGTATGATGTGCCAGAAAAGTCATGATGGGATTCTCTTTGACACAGATTTTGTTCACCGCAAGCTGGATACACCCACCTTTCATTAGGGTGTGAAAGACTTTGTCATTTTGGCCTTGTGGAAATATGGCGATATTCATCAAACTCAGGGGCAGAAGCACATCATGCTCAGGGACAACTAGCTTTTCTTTTGCCATGAATTTTATTCCTGGTAGCAAGGCCCAATCCTTCAGAATGTCAAGGACGGTGTCAAAACTTGGTTTGATATCTGTCTGATCCTCCTTGACAGCAGCATTCTCACTGATGAAGGTCCATGCACTCTTCAGCCAGGATTCACTTGCATAGGTGTCTCTCCACCTAACAGGGATCCTTGTTCGATATTCTCTTGGGAGAACAGAGGCCAGGAGATCACCGAAACTACTGATGTCAAAGATCTTTGCAGCTCCTGCTTTCAACAACATGTTGCTGTACTTGATGTACATTGTATTCATGAACATTTCTTTTCTCGACAAAACGAGCTCATGATGTGTTGTCAGGAACTTTGGTCTTTTGGAATCGAACACCTGAAGCATGTTGTCCATTGTTATCAACAGAGGCAAACCCTCTATTTTAATTTCATCCGCCTCTACATCTTTGAAGCAGTAGTCCACTAGAAGCTTCAAACTGTGAAGAAGTTTGTAATTTGACTGTTGGAGACGGCATGGAAGTTTTCCAACTTGGCAAGAGGTGTCTGGTGATGAGAAAGTATGAAGAAAGTTGCGCACATCCTGCGGTGTAACATAGTTCACTGGAATACCTGCATCTTCCAGACACAGGTAAAGATTTGCAGTCTCATCACAGCTGTGAATCAGGTTGAACCCAATATCCAGGAGCAAGGTCTTGAGCCTGTATACATTTTCTGCCACAGATTTCCTTGAGGTGATGTTGTACTCTGTGTTTTTTATGTGGTGAAGCTCGTCGTGCAGCAGATTGTCAAAAAAGGCTCTGCCTTTGTTTGCAGTTGATGTATTGACCCATGAAATGTAAATAACTGAGTGCAGAGTGTCAGAATTGTCAATGTGTTGTGCTCTGACTACAGGAAGTACACGTTTCAAGTCGGCATGAATAGAGCTGTACACTGCTTTAACCAGGCAGTACCAATCTGGCTGTATATCAAGTCTGTTGACTGAGAAGAAGAACAGAAATTTGCGCAAAGTATCTTTAACAGCATGAATTGGTGTTCCTTGTACTACAGTCATTGTAGGATCTGGACCTGGGAAGTAACGTCGCTTAAGCTGAATCAGCAACTCCACGCAGGCAGGGGCTATCAGTGATGTCATTAAATTGTTATTCCAATCGCTTCTAACTCCTACACCGTTATCATCTCTCCACAGGTTTCTGCGGGCAGAATCTAGAGCAAAATGCCCATTGACGTGAAATGGCAAGCCAGTTTCCAGCGACAGAGGCAGAAAGCAGAAGGCTCTGTGGGGCTTTTTGTAATTGTGACTGATGCATGCTGCTACCCCTCCACGGGGGAAGAGAGTTATGTCTTCATTTTTGTGAGCTGAGATCACACTTTTTGAGACGTTTTCAATGTTAGGAAAGCCAGATCTGTTGCAGATCATCCACGATGTCAAATTGCCCTCGGTGTCCTCAATGTCCATTGAGTAGGTTATCTGCTGGACTGGGATAGCCGAGAGTTGCTTCTTTTTGGTCACGCTATCAATGACCGAGGCATGAAACTGTTTGCGTTTTAGCCGATCACCATCTGTTAGTTTAGCAGTCACAGAGTACAACACTTTGAGATCTCCTGTTGCATTATCAATTTCACAGATTGATATTTTCTCCATGTGGTTGAGGAACATCAGAAGTTCAGCACCATCTGTTTTTAGCTTGTCCAGAAGGTTTTGCACCATTCTGTCTGATGCAGGGACGGAACTAATCTCTGAAAACTTTGCCATCTCTGTCGAGCGAATGGGGAATCTGAACATTGTACTACGTTCCAACTTAAAATGTCCCCCTAAATATAGATTCAGGACATCAGAAAACTGAGATCTGAAATCAGAATCCAAATCTCTGAACATCCTTCCAGGACTTACAGATGTAGCCCCTGGTGCAAACTGTGCATGGGGATCAAAGATGCACAAAATGTCATTGTTTGAGATGAATGAGGGGCAGTCAGTGATATGATAGACTGAGTTGAAGCCAATGCCATACTGACCGGTTTTGCCTGGATTGGCCTCTTTTGTTCCTCTTCCTAAGTTTTGTATTCCTCTGACATCATCTTCTGTGAAAGGTTGGTTGTTATAAACACAGAGTGCGGGGCCTTGCATTGGGATCCATTTGTCATCAAATATTCTGTCTGTCGGGTGTATTCTTGGATCAAAGACAAAGTATATTTCCGTGGCTTTAGCATCGTCTGCATTTTGAAGTAGCTCTTTTAGCATTTCCTTTTCAGATGGATAGGCATTGAGAATGCTTTTAATTCTACTTGTGAGTTTTTCTTTCTGCCCGAACTCACTTCCAAGTGTAGTGAAGCAGACATTCGAGGCATACCTCTCCAAGGCCTTATGACGTTTGGGGACTGCTCCTAATTTCACAGCAACCTCTCTCGGAATATCTCCATGACAGTACTTCACAGTAGAGTCTCTGACTTTGATCCAAGGACAGTCATTGTAGCAGAGTGATTTGGATGGCTGCAGTGTCAGATTGGAGTCAGGCAAAAGAATTTCACCATAGTTTGCTCGACAGTACTCTTGATTTTTGTCTCTTATCAAGCTCCATATTCCTTCACTGATAATTCTCCGACACAGCTGAAAGTTCTCTTCAGTAAGTGCCCTGCGTCCACATTCTTCTTTTACTTTTCCAAGAACTGCTGAAAAGTCTTCCACTGTGAAACTGGGCTGGGCCCCAACATTTTCAAAGAGCTCACGGCAGCTGTTTCTGTATTTATTAGGGAGCTGATAGAGGTATGGAGCTGCATCAAAATTCAGATGGAATGCAACTTTGGAGGGATTAACATATGTGTTCTCCACCAAAATTGAGTTGAACGCTTTTAGTTGTTCCATTATTTGCTCCTTTGCGGTCTCATCTTGTAGCATCTCCTCATGTAGATACTTATAACAAGCATTTGTTATGTTTTCTTGATACAGTGTGACACCATCAAATGAGTGAGATAGTTTCTTCAATTGACTAATGACCAGACCAACTGTGGGCTTCTTTATAAGACCAAGACAGTCCTTCACAGCCAGTGTCATTGAACCACAACCTTTGAAAGACGGAGAGTTCTCGTTCAGGATTGGCTTCATGAGACACACCGTGTCCTGATGTTCAGTTGTGAATAGTTCTTTGGCAGAAAACATGGTTGACGGTGAAAAATTATTCCCATGCCAGGGTAGTGAAAACCCTGCAGGTCTTGTCAGGAAAGGCAGGAACTTGATTTCCTGCAGCTTTTCTAAGAGCTCAAGTGCCCCAGGATCTCTCATCTTGAGTTTCTCGTCGATAAGACTGAGCAGTATGCTGCTTCGGAAACATGCGGCCGTGTGATCATTTTCATTCAGGGCGATGACAGATTCAGCACGTTCAATCAGGTCCTCCCATGAGAGATCATCCTTCATCATGCCTAACTGTACAAGTTTAACTAAAC
Organism: Brotula barbata; assembly: GCA_900303265.1. NCBI lineage: Eukaryota > Metazoa > Chordata > Actinopteri > Ophidiiformes > Ophidiidae > Brotula > Brotula barbata. The sequence continues at coordinate 24,028 of OMNV01008211.1, read as the reverse complement.
ACACTGGGTTTAGGTAGTCTTTTGAAGTTCCTTCTGGAAATCTTCCATCATCACTGTTGTACAGTTTAGCCACCCTTCCCTCTGGATGAATTAGCCTTGAAGGTAACACCAGTTCCTTCTTGGAGCCAGAGCAGGGGATGCAAGGTGTAACCCTGAGGATTGCTGCAAATTCTTCCACTTTCTCATTCAAGACATAATGCATCAATGGGTCTCGAAGCTGTTTCTCAATTTCCTGGATATGTGGGAAAAAGACATCTGAAAAGAACTGCTTTTCTGTCAGCGTGTTTTCCATTAACCTCCCTTTACATCCCGCATCATCAAATCCTTCCTTCACCCAATCAGGAAGCTCCACGGCACAAAGGTTTTGAGAGCCGCTCTTCTTCAGGTATTTCAAGAATATCTTGAATGCAGCAGGGCCAATGTCTGGCCTACAAAGCAAAGTGTCATCCAGAAATCTGACATATTTGATTGACACCCAGCTATTACCATCTGAGAAAACCTTTGTTTGGTCACTGTCACCTCCTTTGGCTATTTCTTGGTAGACTCCTTGGCTGATCAACGTGAAATCATCATGTACTTGACTTGGATCAGGCCATGTTGCATAATAGCTGTAGTCAAGCAGTTCTCCACTTTCAGCCATTGAACGTAACATTGACAGTGCTGCCAAGTATGCTTGAACAATGACATGTCTCATGAATACTGAATTCCAGTGTCCTTTTGTGTCAGTCTTCCAGATCTCTTTGCGGTTGGATGTCACGGCAAAGCATCCATTGATGTGGACTGGCAGACCCGTTTTGATTCTGAGGGGCAAGTAACAAAACACTTCTCCTATTGGAGTGGCATTGGTCTTTACTGTCCATTTCCGATTCTCTTCTTCTGAGAGCAGAACAGCTATTCCTCCACAAGGAACCAGCCCTAGCCTTTTTCCACTTTCACCCAGGGAAAACTTGAGAGCTTCAGTTGCATCCATGCATGAGCAAATGAGCCAGTTGGTGACCTCTATTGCCTTTTGAGGCATTTCATCGGTCAGCCGTCGTGTCGGAACACCTTTTGCAGCCATCTCAAAGTACTGGTTCGGATCCTCCTCTGAACCTCTGAACAGTGGGGAGTGAAGATCGACAATGCGTTTGAACACGTTATGAAACTCCTCCACTACAACACGTATGATGCAGCCAGACTTGGGAACATCTGAAGGCACTCTGTTGGTGCTTGCTACCTTCTTCATAACCTTTGCTGCAGATTTCAGAATGCTTAGTGGTCCATATGAGGCTTTGGATGACCACACACTTTTGTTGATGGTGACCACATCTTGGGCTGCAGCTGGATTTGGTTCCTCGTATTTCAGGTATTTCAGCACCATACTTCCCACATGCTGAGTGAACAAGATAAAGCGATGACCACATATGCTGAATTCATCAACAAGGGAATAGATGTCTGTGGTGTTATAGTAGATGCTGCTGATTTCACTCACTGAGGCTTCCTGCTCTGTTCTGAAGGGTAGTCTGAACAGAGTCCCATTGTATTTGTATGGGGATTCTTGAGCCAGAGGAAGTTGGCAATTGAAGACATTAATAAAAGGTTTGAACTGGTTAGGAAATTTTCTCAACCTTTTCTGTTGTTTGCTCCAATTGATTTTGATCCCTGGATTGGACCTGTCTCTGATGTGCTTGCTGATGTGATTGATGTTTGGGTCAAACATGATCATGAATTCTCTGCTCATTATGATGGGAAGATCAGTGATGTGATACACTGAATTGAAACCCAAGCCAAATTTACCAACTTTGTCTGCTTCGCATCTCTTCACAGACCCCCCTAACCTTGTGATGTTCAAAAAGTCTGTGTCTGAGAATACAGCGTTATTGAAAGACCACAGGGAGGGGCCATGGCTGATTATCATGCCAGGGTCGAGGAGATTCTCTCGAATGTCAGTGTTCTTTCTCATGTCAATTAGAAAACTGCACTCTGTTGCACTTGCATCATCAGCGTTCTGAAGAAGCTCTTTGAAAATGTCAGCTACAGAGGGATACTCCTCCAGAATGTTCTTTATTCGCACTGTTAGAGGTTCTCGTTGGCCTGATTGCTCAAAGCCAAGGTTCTCTGGGTTAATCAGCCTTGTGCTTAAACAAGGCACCTTCAGCCACTCTGCAGTTTTCATCGGAATATCATCATGGATTAATATAATCGGCTCAGATGCATCTTCAAGCAAGTCATTCAAATCATCCACTTTGATGTCACAGTAGGTGCATTCATGAATGGGCTTCATTGCTAATTTGTTTGGTTCCTTGTAACAAAGGATGGGCACATGCATGTTAGTATCCACAGATATCTGATTGTTGTACAGCCATCTCAGGATGTTAATCAAAAGCAGGAGATCACGTTTGCTTTCCACCTTGGTTATTTCACCATCACATCTCTGTCGGATGGTGGCGATGACCTCGAGCACATGATTTGGGATAACCTCTTCAACTGAGCCACAAAACTTGAAAAGTTTGTGAAACTTTCTGATGGTCTTTGGCAGCGAGTACAGGTAGGGCTGCAAATCTAGATCAGGGATGGGTTTTAGGACTGTATGACCAGGTGATGAGAACGCCTTCCCTGTCCACACCCAATCAAAGGGCAGTGACTTCATTGCTTCTCTTGCATCCTCAAGATGAGCCTGCATGAAGCCATAAATCTCAAAAAGGATCTGCTGGAACTGATACCAGTCCTCTGTACTGAATGCCTGGGATTTATGCCAGTCATTCACTGCTTTTAGGTGCTGTAATACTTGTTCCACCTGTGGCTCTATGGTTAGCTTTAATGCCTTCTTCATACCAGCAGATGTGTGTTCTACCAGTGCCACTGATGATCCCACAAGCACAGCGTGAGATATATTGCACATCTCAGACAGAGAGCAGATATTGATGGTATCTCCCATCCAAGCGAGAGATTTGGGGTATGTTGGAGGTCTGTCTTTGCAAACAGGTACCCATTTTAGTTTTAGCAATGATGCTTGAGCATCGGCTGATTTAATCAGCTTGGTTTGTCTGTTGAGTATCTGCAGCAGTGTTTTTGCCTTTTTGATGATTAACTCCCATTCAGGTTGTTTGCCATTTTGTAACTCCTCTATTTTCTTTGCCACTTGGAGTACATCTTTTTCACTGAGCTGCACTTCATTTCTCAGTCCCAGTTGCCTTAGTGAATGAATAACATCAGGGGATGATGTGAATGTATTTGTTGGAAACCTTGTTTTCTCTTCCATGTAGAACAGATTCTGCAGAATCTCCAGGTCGGGATCAAAGAGATCTGAGGCCGTGACTGACTTTCCAGAGGACGACTGAATACATTTAAGAGCAGACAGCCATCCAATCACAGATGAGTTTTCATTCTTTAGAAATGACAGATGTTTGAGTGCCCAAAGCATGATTTTGGTTATTTCATCATCAGAGTAGAACCCCCTCTCAACATCTCGAATTATCATCTTCAAACATTCTGTTGTTTTCAACTGCTCAACACGTAGCATCTTGATGAGGCGGATTGACTCCTCATCACTGCAACCCACAAGATTTAGGGACAACTTCAAATCGGGTGGATACTTAGCAGTGTGATGTAGAGCTCTAGCTCCTCTCAGCGATGTAAATGCCGAGCTTCCTTTATCAGACCCTAATTTCTCAAAGATGGCAAGCTCAAGCAAGATATGCTTTTCCCTCTCTGTGATGTCAGATAGTCCTGCAAGAAAGTTTCTGAGTGTTATCTTCTCTTGGGTGGAGAAAGAAGAGACTTGACTAGCCAGTCGTTGTGTTGACAATCTATCCATAATCTGTAGCAACAAACTCGGAGACAAAGGGTGGATGTAATTCTTAAGTAGAGGGTGCTGCAGACATGAATCCAACTTTTTGACCATGACTGCTCCAAGCTTTTCCATGACGTCAAACAGGCTTTCGGAGAGTGGGGTTTCTTCCTCTTGCACGAGAACAATGGGGGATGGAGTTTTGAGACGCAGGAGCTTGACTTTGTCCTTGCTTTCCTCCAGTGGCACAAGTGGGATCAAAGGCATATCCTCAAAGGTACTTAGGTCATCGGCAAAGTTGATATACAGATGCTTCCAAACTAACTTTAGCCAAGAAAGCGGCGGTTGCTTCATTTCTCTGTTTCCAGGTTCCCAATTGACGATGAAGTCTCGAGTTGGCCAGGCAGTCGTCAGGATCTCCTTGATGAGTCGAGCTGATCGTTCGGGATTTAGCTCTTGTAGCTGAGTGCAAGGTCTTCCTGTTTGAATTACAAACAAAACTTTAGTTACAATCACTTCGTATTATATGTACTGTAATGTGTTATCTCTTTGTTATTGCATAAAACACAAAAGTGAAAGTATTTCCCCTCTTTCTCCTTACATTCAGACCCATGCATTCTATGAAGCGGATTCTGGTTCGCCTGGCCTGAAGGTACCAGTGCACAATTTTCACTTTTCTCATTTTGACAGACAAGGCATGGTTAATATTTGCCAACACCAATCACATTCATTTACAATTAGTAAACATTTCAGGTTTAAGACTTAAAGTTAACACATTGAGTACATGCACGCACACAGTCCCTGCACTACAGGGAAGCAAAACTACAAAGACATAGAATTGGGTTAATAGTTAATGGACTAACATTCGATATGTATTGAAATACCTACCTGAGCACCCCCAAAGATAATGTTGCACTGCAATTCAAGTGGCAGATTTTAGAGATTTGCTTAGCATTTTCCTACATTCATTTTAAATGTATTCCAATGTCTAAAAATAAGTTCCATGTAACGTACACATATTGAATATGGCGATAAGTCAATCATCAAAATAGAAAACTGAATTGACTAAGTCGAAAATGTATTGATTTATCGTTTAATCAAAAATGGTTGAAGCGTTAAAATATAAAATGTGTTAATCACTTGGTAATACAGTAAAAAACTAATTTTATCACTGTTTAATGGCCTTATATATTTATTCACAATTTGCAACACCTACCTCTAAACCACGTAAGAGTTTGCACTTGAACTGAAAACATGCAGACTCTCGAACAAATAGATTCTCTGCACATGTTTTGAGATATTCAATTTGACAAACAATGGCTTGATTCAGTGGAATTTCACCCTCCACCCCTAGATTCCTGTTTCACCAAGTGCACTATAAGTTGCAGAGCAGAAAGTTAGGAGTGCTGCTGAGCTGTTTAGTGAATAAATAAATTAGAAACTTATTGAATACAATTAGGGTTGTCAAAGTTGATGTGATTTTACTTTGATGGTGTTAAAAAATGTGGTAGTAAAGCGAAATTTCTAATTCATTTACAACACCATCAGATAGAAACGATGACTTGGAAAGCTAGAGGGTTTTATGGTAAATGAGTGGAGGTCGGATGCCCTATCAGTACTTGAAAAAAGAATGTATATGACTGATACACTCTATATTCTGAGTATTCTATCTGCCTGGCTCATGGTCTTTTGGCATGGCTATCGTGATCCAATGACAGGAACAGTGGAAAGTATGGCAGCAAACCAACTCTTCCATGAATTAGGATTACTGTCGCTCTGCCCCTTTTAGTCCTTCACTCACACATGCTAGTGATAAATGATCCATCAGCAGCACACCAGATTTAAAGTCTGGTACGCATTACGCCCTGCAGGACGGTAAGATGAGTAAGTGTTAGGATAACACAGTTTACAGGCCACATGAGGTTAACGCTTCGAACTGTTGCACTCGATGGCTTGTCGGTGCCTTGGTTATAGAGCAATACTATTACACCTTCTGTGTATCACGTCGGGGTTAAGAGTTGTAGTCATTACAGCAGTCAAAAGAAATGAAAACATGAAAGTCCCTGGTAACTGTTTGGTAACAAAGAAATTCCCAAATATGCGCTTATAACATGTTACACATCATATTTATAAGTCTTCTAACTTCTATTACCTCTGCTTTTGGCTGCATTCTTTAGGCGGTTCATGACTGATGGCTTGATGCTCTCCAATATGAATCGACTCTCAAGTCCAGGGAACAGAGACCTGACGACAGAATGAAAAAGGTAAGATGTCAAACACTATCATTAATCAGAGTTAACTGGTATATAGGTAAATAGGACACCTGCTTTCCTGTCAGGGAGTGTACTTAAACAGTTACAAGACTGAAAGACTAACTACACAAGAGGGTTGGGGCCAAGCTGAAAAAAAATAGCATTTTGACTTTTTCTCAGATTTGAGAGTTTATAGTCCATATTCTGAAAAAAAAGACAAAATTCCTACCTCAATCTTTGAGAAGAAACATCAAATTCTTTCTAGATTATCAAAGTTTGTGGAATAATGTGTAAATCCAGGGAATTCCAAAGGGCTGACAAATGTTTCTATTTGCCCTGTTACACAATAAATAAAACGATAATTATGTTAATCAATGAATTTTGCCTGTTAAAGTTTTATTGTCCAATGTGATGGTCAAACTAAATTAACAGATTGAAGAAATCGAACCTTTGACGTTCGTTTATCTTTACTTTTGAAGAGTGATGAATTAAATCAGTGATTTTTCAGGTACAAAGGGGGAAAATAAATTATTGTGAAAATGTAGGTATTAAGTCAGATAATTTGACACGTTTTCTACTCATTTTACCTGGGGTACTCCTCCGATGTAATGTAGATGGCATCCTTCTCGTTGACATAAGATGAAAATGCTGTGAATGTCTCGTCTTGCAGTGGCAGCAGCTCCAGACCTGTGAGGTCGCTGTAACAGGCATCACTGAGCACAAACTCCAGCAGCAGCAGTTTCTCCTGTGAAGTACCTTTGTGGCTACACTTCCTGTACACCTGCCGCAACAAAGATGGTGTCACCTTCTTTACTTCGGGGGCCATGTAGGCAACCAGGACGGAATCCACAGCAGCAGGCACTTGAGCCACCTGAATTCCTGAGCTTTGGAGGTAGTTGATTACGGTCTTTGAAATGTCCTGGTCTGTGTCCAACTCCGAGAACACGGCCTCGTCCACCCGGATCCATCGCTCACTGAGGGAAAATATGACTTGCTGCTGCAGCAAATCATGGAACAGTGCCTGCAGGATGGGTTTCCATCGGGTCTTGACCCGATTAGGGTCTGGCCAGGCAGCATAAGTCCCACTGGGGGACAGCGGGAAGTCTTGGTCCTTTTTTGTCTGTACCCTTTTGATAGCCACACTGATGAGAGAAAAGTAAGCCTTGGGGATGACAGTGACGATAAGAAGCTCATTCCACAAGGCTGCTGGGTCCCTCCACTGGTCCACCTCCCGCCACTTGATACTCCTACGGTTGTCTGTGAGACCAAAGAAGCCGCTGACATGTACAGGAAGCCCCGTCTCACTCTCCTCCCCGGGTGGAAGAGGAAGGAAGCAGAAAGCCCGCCCTGAGAAGCCAGATGTGGCACCTTTGTCTTCTCTGTGGATAGGGATGAGAGGCAAAGCGATGCCAATGGCGGGGATGAACTTCAAGTCATCTGCCAGAGAGTCCAACTCGGCACTCATCCCTCGACCTCCAACTCCGTTGCACACCAGCCATGTTGGTCTCTGAGTTTCTTTAGTTGTTTCGTCCTGAGTTTCAATGTTGACCTGGTAAGTGACACATGTCATGGTTGAACTGGGAACCCCGTTACTGTAGCTGTCTATGGCCTGACCCAGGGTCTTCAGTGCGTTGGGTCTTTCTAGTTTGTCCTCTGTGTTCTCTGACGCCGTGACCTGAAACAGCATGCGCTCTGTACCATCAGATTCACGCACATGCAAGGAGATCTTCTGGACACACTTGAGGAAGAGGAGCACTGTATCTGCATCTGCTTTGAAAGACTCGAAGAGCTCCAAAACCTTTTCTTTGTTGTAAATGTTGACACTAAGCTGTGAGGGCTTCATGCGGAGTGGGAAGCGGAACAACGTTCCAGGAAAACTGCCGTCCTTAATGGTTTCCTCCGAGCTCCCAAACATCCCAATGTAAGGGGCAAACTGGTCTGTAAATTCTGTGATCTCTTTAAAGTCTGTCTTCAAATTCCAGCACTGTCCAGACTCATTCACCCCAAACAGGGTCTGATGGGGGTCCAGCATGGCTATCTGGTCTCCACTAAATATACTGGGAACATCTGAAGCATAGAGAGGAAAAGCACAAGGAATATGAATGAAAACTTCAATGAGATGTTGTATAGCATGAAAAGTAGTCCTCTACTGTAACATCTCAGTCTGCCACCTGCACCCTCCCCCTAAAGACTGATGAGGCTCCAAATACACAAGCCTTACCTGTAATATGGTACACAGAGTTGAACCCAATACCAAATCGTCCAACTTTCAAGGGATCCTCTCTCTTCCTGCTCCTTGCAATCTCTTGGATTCCGTTCCAGTCCTCCACAGTGAACACAGCATCATTGTAGACATACAGGGCTGTACCTGCAGCACAGAAAGTCAACAACAGACCAGCCAAGACGAGTGTTAATGCTACTGTAGCAGCCTAGATCTGAAACTCACAAAGGTACACAGTGCATTATATGAATGAGGATAGTGGATACATTTATCAAACCCTGTGCTCATACAGATCAGCCGCTCAACCAGTCCTGCTCCTTGATTTAAGGACAGTTGCACTGATCAGTGGACATCCTGCTGTGCTTAAGCTCTGAGTAATGACTAACCTTGATAATGAGCCAGGTTAGGTGACCACAGTGACTCCACTCCATACTCTGTCTCATCATACATAAACTTCACCTCTGTGGCTCCTGCATCCTCTGCATTTTGAATCAGCTCCTTCAACACAGATGAGACACGTGGTTATGGAGTCGAACAGTTTGATGTTAACGTACACGATGATATCTATAGCAGAACAAGCTTGGATCTAGACAGGGACAGCAATTGATCAATGAGAGTTTGCATATCTTGTTTCTGGTTAGTTTTGGACTTTGGCTGTAACGGGCTTTGTTGTTGCTGAGCACTTTGTGGTTTCACTCTCAGTTTCGATAGGTGGGTCACCGAATAGATCCTTGCTTGTGTTGTTGTAATTCTCATATGTACGTCGCTTTGGATAAAAGCGTCTGCCAAATGTGAATTGTAATTGAATTGTAATATCTTGCATGTTGATGTGCAGACACGTTTATCCATGTGTTGTGTTATGTGTTTACAGTAAAATCGATGCATGTCTGACTGCGGATTGTCTCAGCCTCTGTATCAAACTACTCACAATGTTTGAAAATGCCCAAAGCGCAATAAATCTGTGTTCTTTACTGCTGACGTTCTCTGGGAGAACTCTCTTTTGCCTGCTTCTTAACACAACAAATGATAACAATTATGCAAGCTTCCTTAAAATGAATCAAACGTAAGCAACTGAAGCAAGCACATCAACTGAAAATGGGTGGAGAACATCCAAATAGGATTTCATTCTGCCAAATTGGTTGGTAAAATATATTATCTTCCTTAAGCGGCTGAATTTGATGTTCTCCTTAATCACAATGCCATTTCTATCTCATCACCGATTTCAGAGAAGAAACGAAAGAGAAGTCATTTCAATACATTTATAAAGGACTTCCAAACAGTATGAATAAAAACCAACTGATGTCTGTAAATGTGTGTAGCTTGATACTTACTTTTAGAATCTGTCCACCTTCCGGATACCTCCTCAGAATGTCTTTCAAGAACTCCACTAATGGTGGTGTAGTCTGGCCGAACCTCCCTGCAAAATGAGGTTGGATAAATGCGAACGTTGTAAGAATCCAGTGACTGCAGAGTTTGGTGCTTTTAACCTTACCTCCTCCTTTTAATCCTCCGCTCTCCAGGGTGATGGATACTTCAGGGCTCCCAGCTGGCACCAAGGTCCTGATTTGTAAGTTGTTGTCCAGCTGGAGGGTTTAATGTAGAGATAGAGAGCACATTTTAACAAAATGGAAAACTAATTAACACGGATAGTCTAAGGCTAACATCCTAAACGAAAGTAAAAAGACTTAAAGGTAATAATACATTCATAACAAAGTTATTCAGCTAAATAAAAGGAATCACATGGGAGATTATAATCCACTGCTTGATGAAAAATGTAAGAAATATGACAAATATTGCAGAAGAGGATCAGATTATCGCTGTCGTAATGCTGTGAACTGCAGCACTCCTAAAACCATGACAGTGTCTTCCTACACAGACTCTCTGACCCCAGCTCCTGTAAATCCTTTGTGTTATTGTACACGTTGGTGTGATACATAATCTTTCCCTGGTGGATGTGTTCGAATCAATACAGCAGGCAGCCGCAGAGCCCAATCAGGCGGGAGACGCTGCTGTTAGGGGCTATGCAAGGTGAAACCCACTGAGGTCAGCAGTCCCTGCATGTGAACGGAAGATGAGCCACACACAATATCACTGCAGCGCGCAATTATCATCTATATTGTTTGGGCAGGATGCATTTTGAATCTTAATGTGATTATATAATATGGGAGGGGAAGTTTTCCGTTTTACAGTCTGAGGTGCATTTCAAAATTGAGCATATCTGTTTGGACGCGGTAGAGATGAGTGAGGAAGACCTGGATTTTGCCATCCAGTACATCCTTAAGGACAAATATTATACAAAAAAAATTAACTGTTGGATTACTTTTACTCAGATACGTTTTCTTATGGGTCAATTCTACTTGTACATGAATAATTTATAAATGAGATATGTGTACTTTTGAGACTAACTTTGAGATACTTCATCCCATGAAAATAAAGCACTGGCTGTTTCCCTCGTCCAACAAAGATGAATCCTCAGTATATAAGTGGTTTTCATCGTTTGATGGCTGGGCTGAAATGGCATCCACTGAGTCACGCACATAGCAAAGGCACTGAAGTCATTACTGCCTTTAAGTGTCTCCTACAGTACATCCCAATGGATAGGCATTGGGCACAGCGCCACCTCCATCAGGCTGATCAGGCATATATTTAATGGCATTGGACTAGAACTTGCAGATTCACTGTGCTATATATTTTAATTCCTAAATCAAACCATCTTCCGGTACCTTCAAATGTAAAAGGTTGTCTGTTTTATAGTGGGTTGAACATGCCTGTCCAAGGTTCAATTCTTGGCCCTACAGTGTGAGTAGGTCAGTAGGTTTGACTTGTAGCTAATTCTGCATATGAGATCAGGGGACTGCCAAGCACTGCGCACCATCTGTTGCCATCCATCATCTGAACCCTAAGATAGGTCCCAAGGGGGGTCCGCTGCAGTCACGGCCAGCCAAACGCTAACAGAACCTCCCAAACCACCACACACACGCCAGAGTGTAGTTTCCACTCAAGGAATGTATCCATTTATCACTACTGACCTTGATATGGATTAAGTTTAATATACCATTAAAGATAAAAAAAAGATCAAATATGTACAATTCTGTAAAATTGTGTCTCACTCTATAGATTACTTTTGTTTCACATAAAAATCTACGCACTGTCAAATTTAAAATTTGATAAGCGCTCTAAAGACACAACTGACGATGACTTGCCTACATTATGAATCTTACACAAAGACCATATGCAGAACTCTTTGGACTGGTTCATAGCCATGAGTCATAAGACAAAAACAAATCTGATGCTCACAGGCAGAAAGAAACAATAAAGGCACTGTCAATGATAAGCATCATCTTAACACGGGATCACCATCAAAATCAGCTACCAGCAGTTATCTAGCAGACAAAGAAACCTAAGTTCTTACTCTTGTCTTTGTGGACATGCAACATGGAGCCACAAGTGGGCACAATGAATAGCGAAGATTTTTTCGCCATGGACAAGCTAAACGTGTACAGTAACATGACTTCCCTTGCAACAAAGCATGACAACAGTATAGATGCTGTCTACCATTCAGCACAAACTGACCGGGCTTACAACCGTCCTTGAATGTGATTTTGAATCCAAAGTAAATGAGAAATGTGTTCTGCTGTGCGTCTTGCCGTGTTGTATCAACACTTACCAGCCTGCCATTGTGTGTCAGTCGTTGCACTCCGACGGGCAGGTGTGTCTCCTCGTAGACAAACTGCTTGATATCTTGAATGGATGTAAAAGGAGACACCTGGTAGGACCTTGGGCCAATGTACTCATGACGGACGGTCACCCGTGGCAACCTGAAAAATACAATGGATATTTTTATTTTTTGCTCCATTATGTTCAGACAGATGTAAACATGAATTTCACTTTAAGTCATTCTACCACATAATGCACAGTCACGGGTTTTACCCAACAAGACAACAAAGAGTGTATCTTTACTCGTGATGACATCATGCTTCCTCTTGTCATTATTGATTGATGTTTAACTTTGGAGAAACATGAGCATGGACACCTCATCAGGTCCATCTGTTCACGGTCCATTAGCAGCACGTGTATGATCCTGTCTGTGGGTTTTCAGATCTAGGTCTACACTCTTGTTGTATTGGCGTACTGAGGGGGGGTTGAATCCATAAAAAGTAAAACCTTTTAAGAACTTTTGAAGGTTTGAAAATGCTTATCATGTCATTTCTAATCTATAGGCCTACAATATAAGCCAACTAAGCAGGTTGTATTCTCACCAGTGTCTGTGCGTTACAGGATGATCATGTAGATAATAAGGTTTAATTAATGCTGCAGGGTGAACGTGGTCCATCATTGATTTGTTTGCCTGTGACACAGGTTTGATTTTTTCCCTATCACATTTGAACCACTACCATCTGTGGTCCTTGATGGGCGACATATTCAATCTGCGGCTCAGTCAGAACGGTCAGATCAGACTTGTCAAAATGTCTTTACTTGTTACATCGTTTTACATATTTATGACTGTATTGATCTTGGGTACCACTGCAGTTTCTTGTACTCCAGTGGGGAAACAGAATATACAAACCATGCCAATAAAGATGCAAATGGAAATAAAGATAACAAGATTAAAGACAAAATAGCTATGAGAGAAAGCATCAGTTGCACAAAAAAATGAAGTAAATATGTACATAATATGTATGTCAGGTATGTGGGTTGTATACTTAATCCCTCAATATATAAATATATATATATATATATACTTGATATAAATATCAAGTGTACTGAAAAGAGTGATAAATGTGTAAGATGTGTACAGGGAATCGTCATGTATATGTATTGGTGGTTGAAGCTGTGCTGGGATTATAAACATAGCTGTTAAATGTTAACATTACAGTTAAAACCTCTGTCAAGGCAGTGGTGTTTGGTTGTTGTTTGACTGATGAAACTTGGTGCAAGGTTGGCACATGGACCAGGGAAGAGGGAGCCCATTATGTTTGGTGCAGATCCAGATTATAGTCGATACCTTCAAAAAATAATGCACCAATCCCAATCCAACAGATCAGGCACATTTATCCTGCGATCAGATGTGTGCTGCTGTTTAACCCCTTTCACAGTAGAATTTAAAGTTATTTAAAGGACCTTCAATGGACCCATACATAATTGAGGATATTAAATGATTGATGTGTTCAGTTCATTATTTCATGCAGATTGCAGAAGAAAACATCTCTGGGCATTTCACTGTACTTTAAATTTAAAAGCGGACCCATCGGTGGTTACCTCAGAGTTTCTGGGATTTACATTGATCTTTGTGTTATACAAGTCCACACTGCCTGTCACTCTGGTTAATCGATTAAGGAAAATATTGCTGCTTATTCAGCTTGGCCCTGGAGTCCCTGTGGTGCACTGCCTGCCTCTAACATGGGTGGGGCCCTCATCCCAGGACACAAATGAACCCAAAGTGCATCCCAAACTACACTGGACCTAATCAAGGGACACACTGAAGCACTGACATCTATGAACATAATCATCAAAATACATTGAACTATCATTTCTTTAGAAGGTGGCTGTTTTCTGTCCCTGAGCCGGGTGTTTGGTGAGTCGCGGCTCCACTGTATGTATTACCGTTTACGAACATTAAAGGTCTATTAAAACCAACTTACCACGGGTTTGGACCGTTGTCCATCTTGCTGCTGGTCTGTGTCCCAGCACGCACACATTCATTGGACTATCTTCGGCAGCGGGCGGAGGAAAACACCCGGTAAACGCCTGCGGACAAAAAGAAAACCGTTATTTTCCACCTGCCCATCCGTTAGCAGGGTTAGCATAACACTGCGATGCTTTGGTTTGGAGTTTGTGAGGCTGCAGCGCCCACTGAGTCCGTATTGTTGGGAGTATGGCTAAGGAGATTTCTTTTAAAGCCGAATAAAGACACTCACTCGTTTCCTTCATTCGGTTTTCGCCTCCGACGAGCAGATGATGCATTTCACGGTCACCGGCGTTCCTAGAAACAATCAGAACAACAATAGCAAGTGACATTGTTGTTGCAGTCAAACATAGTGACTCCTTCAATGGCCATGTTCTAATAATAATGAATTACAATGATTCAAAGAGCGTCGACGAAAAGCGAGAGCTCTCACTGTGCAATACTTCCGACTTCGTCCTAAATCTTATTGTGTTTTATCTCATCAGAAACTTCCTGAAACAAGTCTATACCAGTTTTCCCTACAGGCTTTTTAAATTCTATATACTTTACATGTTTTATTCCGTATTTCACAAGCTTCTGTTGTCGCTTAGAGACCCTTAGATACCGGCGAGGAACGGGTTCGCGTTTTGCGCATGCGTATTAGTGGTTATTATTTACATCATCAATGTAAATAATAACCAGAACACCAGAGTGAACACCAGAGAGATGGTGTTCACCTAACTAATAAAACATAAAATAGCCTATTAATTCTTTTCCCCCCTTATGATCGGAACACAAATGTCCAGTAAGTGTAATTTATCATTTACATTACTCAGTAAAAACAGTCATTGTCTTACAAATAAACAAAGGAAATCAAATACTGAACTACAATCAAATAAGTGGAAATCGTGCGTCTTGTTGTCTACAAAAAAGACGTTTTTCCACCAATTACATCCCATATAGCCTTGTTATATTTTTAGTAGTTGTAGTCAAAGTATTTTTTGTTTTTTGTTTTTTTAGTAGTATATTTTGCTCATTTCAAACATCTTGTTTTTAGTTCCACGAAAAGCTCTGAAAGTTTAATGGTCAAAGATATATATTGTATGTATATTTGTATATATGGAGAGCAGCTGGTTTAATTTCATTGGCTCCATGTTCAGTATTGTCACATTTCTCAGAATTAATCGAAACTGGCATTTTTCCATTGTCTCCAAATTTACATTGACAAATTTGACTTTTGATTTAATTATCATTTCTTGTCTTACGACTGTTTTCACATGCATTCACACAATTTTGTCCTATTATTTTTGCAGCAAAAGTCTTGAAATAGAAGTATGACATGTAACGACAACACAACCAGAACAAAAATTTGATTGAGCTGCTATAATATCCATTTAATGCATTGCTGTAACATCCTTACTTAATGTACTTTCTAATATATCCAGTAAATTTTACAGGCCCATCAACACATACAGACCCAGTATACTATAAGTCCTGCACACTGCTGAATCAATCCCAAGCTTAGACCACAGACTGATGCAGTAACTGATGGCTTTCAGAGTTCAAAAATAGTTTTCTTGTTGCACTGTGACATTGCTGTAATTTAAATTCTTCATAAATAAAACATGGGGGAATATTTGCCATTTAAGGTCTGAAGTGAATCAGGTGTCAGTCAAGGACACAAATGTATGGAACAAACATTGTTTCCTTACCTTGTATGAATTAAGTCAATTTGGGAACAGAGTAAGAAAATCAACAATGCATGAGACCACATTTAAAAAGCCACCAGAAGTGACCATTTAAAGGGTTATTCCACACAGTGTTCTCCCTAGGGGGCATGCCACAGTAGATGTTTTTGTCTCTTCGTCCTCATGCTTAAGTTGTAGAAGCGTCCCACAGTGCACTATGTTCACTGTGGAGGCAGTCAGGAGGTTTTCTTTACCCACAGCCCAGCCCAAGATGGCATCCTGGCAGCACCACTGCCTCCTTATAGGTCCTCTATCTATCTGTCATCCTGACATCTGGGATTTGAACTGTATAAGGGATGTGACACCTGCACATTGCAGTCTAAGATGCGTACATTAACTTTGTGGCGGCCAATATGTGGGGGTGCACGGGTCGGTCGGACGCTGACTCCCTTGCAGAGGCTAATGTGGAGCCTATCGAATTACAGCGAGAGCCAGGGGTATGCATATGTTTAATCCTAACATGAAAACAGATTACAGAGTGGTGCAATGCTTTTACAGTGCCAAGTACTCGTGACATCATCACCTCAAACTCCAGTACTAAAATATTAACTGGACTGGTGATGAATATGAACCTGTGCTCGCTGACTCATGATCACCCTTGGCAGACAAACAGCAGCCCCACAGCAGGCCGGATTCCAAAACCTACAGCTGTGAGTCGTGTTTGGAGATAACGTCAAGAATACCACAAACTACACTAAGGTCACCTGAGTACCACAAGCACAATCTGGTTTTTCCAGACGACACAGATCAAGACTGATTTCCATTCACGCAGGAGCAGCACACACGGCTCGGCAAACTGAAAACGTTGTTTTAACAAAGATTTCCCATGTATCAGCCATGTAGTCTGTATCTTTAATGCCGCAGTGGAGAGAGAGAGAGAGGAGGATACTCACGAGAGCAGCATCAGTGCAGCATGTCTTTCCTGTCCTCTGCACCAGTGGGGACCACAGGAGTCCCATTCAATAGGCGCGTACGGTAGAGTCCACTGTGTTGTGTCCACTCTGGATACTGCAAAGCCTGACTTTGAATGAGATTACCCATGAGGTGGAAGAGCGGAGAGTCCAGAACACATCCGCACAGGAGTTTCACACTGCGGGGTTTAACGCACACACAGGTCTCTTAAAGGGACGGGACACACACACACAGAGCTGAGACAGGACAGCACACGGAGGACGGACAATGGAAAGGAAACAACAAAAATAAAGACAAAATGTGTTTTACAGTGCATCCCAGGTAATACTGATGTAGTTTAGCCTTTGAAAACAATTCATCCATTTTCATAACGTTTTACTAACTAACGTTTTCAAATATATAAAAAATTATGGGAAAAATAAGAAGAAAATCTGTACAGGAACAATACCCAACACATCCAAAATAAAGACAATTTTAATGGAAAATGTAAAATTCTGTTACTTTATTTTTTCTGTAGAACTTCCAAAAAGCCTAATTAAATATTTCCCAAGGCCTTTAATCAATCACAAAGTGTAGATTGAGGTTTATATTTGATGCTTTTTCCACACGGTTTAATCAATTATTAAAGGATCAGTAATGTGAAAAAGGCTTAAAAAATGACAACAAGCAATAATTAATCTCTTAATCAAGGGCTTCAAAACAATCAACTAACGAAACATAACAACAGTTTTGTAGTGCACACTAAAAAGTAATGAGTAATCTTTTTTTCCAGATGAACCCTTGGGATAGATATTAAAATTAATGTCTCTAGGGTAACCACCAATGATTCCATCTTCAGAATCACTGGAGTTTTATTTTAAAGTCTTGTAAAATGCCCCAAATTTCCAAAAATAGCAAATCTATAAAGACGCTTTCTGGGGAAATATGTATAAAATGATAGCCAACATACTCAGAGTAATGAGACTTTAAAGGGAAATCAAAAAGTGAGGATTACTGTAAGGGATATTTGGATTTTGTTTAGTTATCACAACTTTTTTATGCTTGTATACTTGGTAAACTCAATGTTCATTTGACTTCTAAAGTGAAAAGGTCAAATTTATTCAAAGTCATTTCATTAAACATTAACTTTTTTGACTTAGTGTGAGTCCCTTATCAATTAATTTAGTAGCACTCAAAGGGTTTTAAGACGTCTGTTCCAAGTTGGCAAGGTGGTGACACAGCATGCAGTAGAACAATGCCTTAACACTGAAACATAGACATATGGCAGCCATATTAATGTCATCAGAAGGTCAGATGCAGCATGATGCAGAAATAACTCTGATCCACCGTGTCCTCTCCCGGACCCTGCCACTAGATGAGGCCAAATCCGAGTCTTTATTAGACAAATCTTTGGTTGCAGAAATCACTTTTGCCACTAGATGGAGGAAAATACAAATCTTTACTACGCAAAGCTTTAGTTGTAGTTATCACTCCCTCCACTAGATGGAGCAAAAACAAAGTCTTAATTATACAAAGATTAGGCTGCAGTGACCACTTTTGCCACTAGATGGCGAACCACTGTGTAAAGAAATTCATGTAATTTTTTTGTGTTTTAAATTAATGAATAAATGCAAGCAGCCAAAGAATAACTGTAGCATTGATTATCTCCCGTTTTAAATGGCAGGATCAATACATTTAATGATAAAACAGGTGACATTAGTTACATTCCCATTATAAAGCATTAAACTGACAAATCAATTTAACTCTAAAGTAAGCCTGATGTGTCCATCTTTATGGAGGTTTGCTTTAGTGAAAAGCCTAAAGGGTGAATTCTGAGGACATCAGTATCACACAAAACCAAGGAATCTAGAATAAAGAGAATTAAGGTACATTAAAATACATGGCTTTAAAGGTAAGGGTTACTGTCATTAGATTTTTCCCCTTAGTAGTCCATTTACAATTTAAACTATACTCACAGGCCGGCTCTGAAGGGGTTAACAAAATGATAACAGTGATTTTATGAAAGTCATTTACAACATGCCCAGACATGTACAGAGTAATTGGCCAATTTTGCGGCAGTGCTGACTTTTGCCCAGTATGTCGGGGGAAAGGGGGGGGGGGGGTGGGAATGGGA
>OMNV01008209.1:0-13371 GCA_900303265.1 Brotula barbata | reverse complement strand
TATTAAATGTTTGATTATTTCAGACTCTCAGACCTTTCTCTAAAGTCATTTTTTAACCAACTTTCAAGTGAGTCAAGAATTCTGGCATGATAAAAATTGGCATTAGAAATTTTCCAGGACTTTTTTTTTTTTTTTTTTCCAGAATTCAGACATTTAACTTCTTCAGAACTTCAAAAACAAATTGAGATTACTTCAAAAATTAATTAGTTTTCCTAATACTCTATACCTACAAAATTTATGGAAGTATGTTTTAAAATGCAGCAGTGTTTGTCTTTTCATTGCAAAATTTATGCAACGTACACATATTTTGCAGTATATTGAAATGTACTACAGAACTTTTCACACAAAATATCTTCTCATAGATTATTTTTGTGTCAGTTTGCGTACCCTCAAGACCAAAAGTGTATGTTTTCAGTAGTGTACACTAGTTGCTTTTGGCGGATTTTCTTCCCATAACAGAGGAAAATAGTTCAACTGAATTTTTACAGAATAGTGCACTTTATTGTACTAATATACATGTTATTGTTGAGGCTTTACATACAACTCAGAAATGTTATGTATAGACAATAGTGTCACATTTACAGTAAAATCTAGATTTATAAACATCACGTTTACATTAAAAATATGAAGGCTAAATGCAAGATTGATCTGTGCTAGATTAAAAACACTAAATATCAAAATTTCAATCAAAATATAGAAGGCCCTCTAAATTTCAAACCAATACAAAAATAGTTTGCAAAATCTGTACTGTTCATGATAAGGAGTTATTACAGATGTAACTATACAGTGAACAAAATCAAAACAAAAGCTCTGTATTGACATTATACACACACACACACACACACACAATTATAGTCATTTACAATGATACAGGATAAAAGTAGAATAAGTTTTCAAGACATTTTGCTTGTTTCTTGAACACACCTTATACATACAGTATATGACTGTACATCACATATTATATTGGATCCAATTTTACTAATGAATAGGTGCTGAACTTGGTTCACTTTCAAACTACTCAAATTAGAAATCAACTGTGTACAGACTTACATGAGGTAGAAAAATCTGCAACTGCACTGGATCAGCTATGCAGATGATCATGTAAACGATAACACTTCAACACTGTACAATATATCAGCTGTGAGGTCTATTCACTGTTTATTGGGTAGATACAGGATATAACTTGAAATGCTCATCAATAGGGCAGCTATTTGTTCTATGTGTACGTGTGTCTGTGTGTTATGATTTCTATTGCTCTGTAAAACACTATAATAAACACCTTAAAGAGGTTATAAAAATATCATATCTGATCTGATCTGAGTATTTGTTCTGCTTCAAATCCAACACGTACAGAAACATACTTCATAAAGCTCCTCATTTTGGACACCATTACCTTAATAACAATTCAGTCACTTCCTATTCTCAGACCCACCTGTACATACATCAACGGATCATGTCTAGTCTTATAACTTTAAATATTAAGTAGAGGTTACTGTATAAATAAGGAAGAGAGTCATGACCAAAACTTAAGCATTAGTCGTGCATTCTATTTTTTTTTTTTTAAAGGCACAAGCAGTGTTTCTCCAGAACCTCAGAGAAACCTATAAAAATATGAAATAAAAGAACGTAACATGACAGAAATGTAGTCAAACAAATAAAACTAATGAATTGAGAGCCTCTGCAGCTGCACACCATGCTGTATCTGTTTGACAACATACACCGACTATTTGTCTAGTGAAGAAGACAAACATTGCATTAACACAAACATTGGTTTCTCCATTGTGGCCTCACATAACTTGTGCATTTATACTACACAAACATATAACTTATACAAGATATATATATAAATATGTTTAGTGTAATTTGAAGTGCTCTACAGCAGTATTATTTACTCAGTCAACAGTTTGTAGTCAAAAGACACGTTAGCTCTTCCTATGAAACGTAATCTAAGTGAAAAAGGTTCCTCGTGTGGGTGTGCATGGTCCCCTGTGGCAAAATAAACAGACACCTAATCAATCTGAAATGTCAGTATAACCAATCACAGATGACAGCCGTGGTGACAGAATGTTGACGAAAATATTTCTACAGATACTTCATTTTACTCTAGAATGCTAAAAGAACTCAGCAGCCATAAATAATGCCCTTCTGACAAATTCATAGAACACCAAAATCTCATCCATACGGGGGTTTTCCTGGTGAAACTACATCTCAGAATTCAAATCCACCGTGAGCAATGACACGACAATGATTTCATTTCACATTTCCCGTTATTTTAAATTCAGGTAGTGTTGTGCTAATATCCTCAGCAGCTTTCCACGCCTCATTACTGTCAAATAATGACGTATGTCCTCTTCACAGCAGCAAACAAGGTGCACAAGCTGCACTGGAATTATGCATTGGTTCCACAACGTGATTGCAATTCATCTTTAGGATACTTTTACAATTCTCTTTTGCATCAGTATGACCACGCGATTTCTATAGATAGGCAGAGAAGTCATGAAATGATCAGAAACAAATAGCGGATTAACCCACTTGCTCCTCTGTGTCCTATAAGCCTGACAGTTCCTCTTCCTCACAGAGAAGTGG
Organism: Brotula barbata; assembly: GCA_900303265.1. Classification (NCBI taxonomy): domain Eukaryota; kingdom Metazoa; phylum Chordata; class Actinopteri; order Ophidiiformes; family Ophidiidae; genus Brotula; species Brotula barbata. Next base: position 10,785 of record OMNV01008209.1, on the reverse strand, counting down.
TTCCACCTCTGGGATGTGGATTGATGTGTTGCCTTTGGTAGAATTCTTCCTCCTGTACATGATGAATTGGGCGGTCACCTGAAAATGTTAAGGAAAGAAACACGGCAACAACAAGCCTACTCTCAGTAATCAGTGTTCTAGTGAATGTCTGAGAACACCAAATTGTAAAAATGTAAACCGTATGTCCTCCTGTCTCTAATATCTCTGGTCAATTCAATTTTATGGAAGCTAAAATCCATGGCAAGTCTACAGACAATTATGCCAATTATATCAACATTTTTAAACCTGGATAAAGATCAAAGAATGTAGAACATGGAACAACCAGAAGTGCAACCCTGTCGGGTTTTTTTTAAAGCAGATATTGATAGACAGGCTATATCCGTTAACAAAACATTACACGGTGAGTCATGCCAAGACTTGTGATGGAAAGGATACAAAGAAATCAAGTACGAGGACTCCCAGGCTGCCAATGAGCCATGCCAGGTGTTTGATGATGAAAGTCTGTTTGGAGCCTCTCAGTGAAGGTAAAACCAGAATGACACTCAGTCCATATGTGCCATTACCCATCATGGCCAGGGCAAACAACAGGAAGGAGGTCCCCTCTGTGGACTGTCTCTGGAACTGGGATGAATATGGTTTCATTTGATGGATATGGTTTCATTTAGAATGAACAGGAGCAAGACGTTCTGTCATCCTGTAGACATCTGCAGCATCTCGTCAGTTCTTAAAATCGGTGCTATCTCTTCATCACTTCAGCCTTTCAGCACTGTATGTTGAGACTTTATCCCATAAGTCAGTGAAAGCGGCCTTCGTCTGCCACCTCATCTGGGAACAATTTACCTTGAGTGAACCTACCAGGGCAATTCCCCAACAACACACCTCCCACCTCTATTCAAGGAGCCCGTGAAGGTGGTTGGGGCATCTAATCAGGATCTGTCTCCTGGAAACCTCCCCGGGGAGGTGTTCCAGGCACGTCCAACTGGGTGGAGAACATGGCATGACGTCTGACATCTGGCCTGGGAACCTATTGGGATCCCTCAGGAGGAGCTGGTGAACATGGGCGGCTAATTTGTTTGGCACGCTGCCTCCAAGATGCCAACTCAGATATGGATGGAAAATCCAAAGAAAGACTGAACTCCAACTATTCTCTTTTTGCACTGTCAGTGTCTCTCTTTTTTTTGCTAACATTTATTAATACTAAAGGGAAGCTGACCTGTATTTACAAATTTGATTGATGTGACAGATAAAGATAATGCTAATAGTGGCATTTGTACACTAATCAGTAAGACTCTTCTACTCATTTCTATTATGCATAATCAATGGGTAGGGTATATCTCTAGCCATGGACACTGATAAAATATAGAACAAAAACAAATACATATAATAAGTCGGTCAGTCACTTCATACTACGGTCATCTAAATGTCGTTCTGGTGTACAAATGGATTGGCACTGGCCCAGGCTGACGCAATTCACCGCTTCTTTGCCATTACGACTGACAGGCCATGTCAACCCATCCCATGAAATAATTTCCAGCCTTGACTAAATGATGACATTACACAGTCCATTCTCTCCGAGTTCAGTCTGACCGCAGGAGTGTTAACGGCCAAAATGTTGCTGGGCAACAAAATATGAATACCACACAGATGATTGCCTCGGCTGTACACAAGCCTGCATGTGTCTGTAACAAATAATGAGGTTATGAGTAATCCGCTGCCACTTGGTTGTTTGTACAACTGCCAAAGCAAAAGGTGTCACTGGGGATAGCTGTGGTCCTGCCAGGATGTTCTTTTAACACAGAACACTATTGTCTTCAATCCCTGGTTTTCATTTCACAAACATTAATCCTATTAATTCTATTTCAATCACACACACACACACACACGCGCGCCTAAGAGAACTGCTGAAGCTCGGATGAGGATGCCACTGCCCACTACGCTATCAAACTATATTATGGTCCAAAAAAAAAAAAAAAAAAAAAAAAGAAGCTACTGATCTCATCAGTTCACACAACTGCAAACTGTCACTTACATTTTTGTACAGCTGGGGGAACCGGGAGGCGAGGTAGAAGATAGAGGCCACGTATCCACAGATGTAGCCTGTAATTTCCACTGACTTAGTTGTTCTCTGGGGGAAAGGAACGGGGAGAGACAGAGAGAGAGCATACTGTAAAAACAAAAGAGTGCACCAGTTCTTACATGTACCAATACCTGTACAAATACAAACACAAAACTCCAACACGAGCACCAACCTGTGCATCTAAGGTTGTTCTGTTTTCTGTGATGAATTTGGGCAGAGCCAGGAGGGATACAGTAGCAGAGCTACACCATAAGAAACACATCCACTTCAACACGGGGCTCTCTGGACGACATCAGGAACAGGCAATCAGTAATATTGCATGTAGAACAGAACCGAACCAAATCAAAAACATCCTTGGCACGGCAGCTGTGTCCAAACATGGATAAATAAGTGTAATTATGCACCATTAGAGAACTATGACTTAACAATATTTATAATCATTGGAAGATAGCACTCTCCAGTTTATACGATACGGCAGAATGTGGGTGCCAGAATGGTCCATGATGATGGACTTTGTGAATTGTATGTATGTGTGTGTGTGTGTGCAAACTGTAACATTCCCTATTTTTTTTTTCCTCATCTCCTCCTCTGACAAAACTCTCTTTTTCCTGTTTCCTCCACTGTCTGCCTGTCAACTTTTAATCAATCACTCCAGTACCATTAACATTAGCCTGTTTATCTATGAGCTTCCTCCGTGACCACCATGGCACTGTTGGTTTATGCTGCAAAGTAATCAGTTTTCTTGTGAAAATGACATCCATGTATATCCATTATATCCAACTCTTTCATTATCCATCATCCATCCAAGTCTATCCCAGCAGTCACTGGGTGAAAAGCAGGGTACACTTGTTTATCACAGGGCTAACACATAGACACACACAATTCAATCACACTTCCATTCACACCTATGGGCCGATACTCTAAGCTGTATATCTTTGGAAGGGGGAAGAAATTGAAATTCCACAGAAAGGCACATGATCGGGAAGTATGAAGAAAGATAATATTTTCAGCTCAAAAAGCATTATAATGCTGGTTTAACACTTTTTTTTTATCAGATGAACATTTTTAGAGGTTGTAAGATTTGAGGGGCTGCGCGTATAGGTGGGTCAAATAACAGCACACAGTATCACGAGCTCTCTCAGTTTGAAGCTGAGGGCAGAGATGAGATTAGGACTTACTGCTGCTGGAGCTGTTCTTAATCTTATAGTAGAGAAACTGGGAGATGAGAATCATGTCAGTGAAGATGTAGAACACTCCTGTGACTATCTGAGGGACAAAGCACAAACAAAAGCACAATGATTTGGAGCATAGAAATCAAAAACTACTCTCATTTATCTCAGGGCTGATGTATTTCAGTCTGTGTTGTGAATACCTCTGAGTTTAGAAACAAGAATGTGGAGGACATATTGGGGGCACATCAAACAAACTTAGATACTTCGACTGTTCTCTGAAGGCAATAAAATCAAATCGGCATGTACTTAAGCATGTAAACATTATTTTATGAACAGAGTAAGAAACATGAAACAAGGGTGTGGCTGAGGTTTATCTTTAATGTAAGAAATGTCTCCCATTGAGTTGAGTGAGTCTACCTGCATGGGCAGCTGACTGGTGAGGTAGCACCCGGCAAAGCTGGTTAGGTCTCCACTAAAGATGAAGAACAAGAAGCCAAAAGATAAGGCCTCTTCCACTTTACCATTACGATAGGCCTCATAGACTTGACTGAAACAGAAAGACAGACATTTTGTTCAAGAAAATTATCTTAATATTCTCTTTATTCTAGAAGTGTGCGTAACATTTTTTACAGATTTCCTCAGAATGCATTATAGTATATTTGGTTTGTATTTGAAATCGGTTTTCATTAGAATCTAAAATACAAGCATTGGTGGTTAAATCAACGTTAATATGGTTAAAAATTCCTGAATTAGATCCTGTTGAATCTAGATCTTCCCTGGGTCATACCGTTGCATTATTTTTTTCCAAAATCGATGCATCCATAGATTATTTTGAGCAATCCTGCTGAAAGCATGCAGACGTAGACGTCTGCAGCATTTGTACTTACGGTAAGGTGGACAGCAGAAAGCAGAACATGGATATGAGCGCTACCAGCACACTGCTATAGTCCCACACATTGTCCACACACTCCTCCAGGAGGTCGAAGATCCACGGCGTCCCGTTCACACACAACGCGGAGGAGCTCCAGTTGGAACGGGCCACGTCCACAGTCTTCCCCGGGAAACGCGCGGTGGCCATGGGCAGAGACCGCTGCTTCCGCCGTAGGTGAACCGGACCGAGCTGCTTCCTCACACGGCCAAACCAGCGGGTTGGAGCTGCTGTCCTGAATGAGTTAAGTTTTACAAAGTCACCAAGTACAACAGAACTGCAATGTTTAGTACGTGATATGTGTTTATTCTCCTTTATACCATATATAACGGGGAATGATTCGACATTTGCCAAAATACCTAAATACTTCAAAATAAAAGCAGCGTGAGAAATTTCATTGTCCAGGCATTTCAGCACCATTGTGATGAGTAGATGTTAAAATTCTTACCGGAAAAAATGAAAATACTACCGAGGGTCTGCAAACGGAGGCCACATCCTCACCGACTTCTTCATTGACCTTAGAGGAACACGTAGTTAGCTTCTAGTGTCATGTTTGGTTTGTAGACAGCTATAGGCGGCCATTGTTTCTGACACTTCCGGTGTGAAGTTCTCAACAACGATACAACGTCCGGCAAGATTTTTCAAAATAAGGTCCTTATTATAATAGACGATCATGTTTTGGATCTTTTCACATCTTTTCACATTTTCACATATAACCAATTACAGGACTTAAGTATACCGTATAAAAACAGACATTAAATTATTAAAATAATTGAAATTTATTTTTAAGGCTATTGTATTTTTTAAATTCATTTTTAAATTATTTCAAAATTCTCTTTATTCTAGATGTTTAGGGTATCATTGCATTTTACAGATTCCTGAGGGCATGTTATTATATTTGCTATCTTTGGAAAGTTTTGGCTTTTCAAAAGAATTTGAAGTTCGCATCAGTATTTCTAATAGGTTTTAAACTAAACATTTAAATGTGCATTTTAGGGGATAAAGCAATGTTTTACTATATACAGTATCTTACAGATTTATTTTGGAATTTAAGTATCTCAAGATAAGTTTCCTTCCTAGACGCACTCCTTTGCCCCTTTTGAAAAACATTTAAATTGTTTTGACGGCGTTCTGATGAGTCAGAACCTGCACAGATATCTTACAAATTGGAGTGTAGGTATTTGGCATAAATCGTCATATTATTGCTTATCAGTGGACAAAACTTCCACGTGTAAATGTATTAAATTAACATTACTATTGCTATTATTGTTGTTTTTTCTTTTTTAGAGTAACAAATTATCATCTGGAGTTTTTTATATTATGAACCACTTAAACACGTGTAAATGAATTTGTAATCAAGGACACTTTAAGGTTAACATTTTGTTGAGGGGCTTGTGATGAATTGATATTGATTATATGTATATATTTTCATATTTCATATTTTCTAGTGATATTACTTCATTGTTATAATAGCCATTACTTTTACAAGCTATGGCATTTTTAATTTTCCCTCTCTATAGAATCTCTTCAGTCTGTATGTGTTGCATCCAATTTTATACATTTCCATAATGCATGCTGTTACATTTGGACTTCTCACTAGAATTCTAAATAAAACTCCAGCATTTATGAGGCCCGAACACTTTGACACGTGAATAGATGTTACTTCTCCAACATGGTTTCATTTTTTTTTTTATTTTACTTAAAATTAAGGAACTTTTTAATCACATCAACACGTCCTCCCATCATCCACCTGTTGCGCTATTCGCCTAGTGACCACAGGATGGCGCGCTTCCCAGTACTTGTCGAGGATGAGGACCGACACAAAGCTTGTCCTGCGGGGGAACGTGGATCTGTGCGGGGCTAATAACGTGTTGAGACGCGTCTCTTTGGACGGGTTGACGGTCGGTCGGTGTGTGGCGGATTCGGACGCCGTAGCCCGTGCGTCCTCCTGCTGCTGAGCGGTTTGCTTTTCTTTTTGCACGGCATCGTGGCGTGTAATAGAAACACGTCGCGGGACGAAATGCATGAATGTCCCCCAGGCATTCCTACATATCGGTAAAGTTGACTGGATTAGATGCAATAAGTGCTGATTATACACACTTGTGTGTGTCACAACCGTTCCAAGCGGAGTCTCCGTTCAAAGCGCGCAGGTGGATTGGAGGTGCGGTTGATTGCATGAACGCTGAATGTAATATTGGATTAAATAACTGATAATCAATAGGTGCACTTGTTCTATTCTACCAGATATCACACCAAACATTTGTAGTAAATATTTTGTTGTAATATATGGACGATACAGATTGGAGTTAATGGAATGAGTAAACATTTTTGGGCAGACTATTACACCGCCCCCTAACAAACAAACAAACGAACAAAAACTGTGTAATGTTTTTCAGAGTTTAAAAGGTAAAATTTGTGACATTGCTCCCATTTAGTCTTTTAATCTGATCTGTTAATGTTTTGTCCAACTTGAAATATACTGTTGCTATCCTCAGATGGGGTGTGGGGGACCCTTCAAGGTCACAGACTTGAGTGATGTCCCATGAAAGACATCATGGTTGTTGAAATGTTGTCATTCCTATTTTCGTAATGGAAACATGTCTGTTTTTCCTTTTCAATGTATACGTCTTACATCATCATCAGGTCTGAACAGGTGAATGAAAGGAGCTTGTTGTTCTGCTCTGAATGCACAGAACATGACTTCATCCAGACAACAATACATCTGTTACCCTGGCCAGGACGTTATGTCTCAGTGTTTGTCTTTTAGAAGGATATTTCAAAAGTTCCAAAGGTTTCCTTGAAACCTGATGGAATGTTGGGCCATGGGACAAGGATCAAGTGTTTGGTTTTTGATGTCCAGCTGGATCAAGGGGCGCATGCAGGAATTTTCAAGAATCATTTCTTTGCAAGGGTGATATGATGTCTTGGTTTGTTAGCACTGTTCCCTTGCAGCAAGAAGGTCGTGGGTTCGAGTCCCGGGCTGACCATGCTTGTGTCTGTGTGGAGTTTGTGTGTTCTCCCCGCGTCTGTGTGGGTTTTCAGTTTCCTCCCACCTCCAAAGACATGCAGCTTAGGTGAACCGGAGTATCTAAATTACCCATAGGTGTGAATAAGAGTGTGATTGAGTTGTCTCTCTGTCAACCCTGTGGTAGACTCGTGACCTGTCCAGGGTGCCTTACTGTGACCCTGATTTGGATAGGAGGTATAGATAATGGATGGATGAGATGGGATGATTTTCAATAACAGATGAAAAGAGTCGAGCATACGTCAAGGTGCTTTCATAATGGTTTGCTTTGGTGGATCTGGATTATGATCAAAAATATATTTTGCCTAGGGTTCACATTTATATAGAGCCATTATAGTAAAATAATAGCGTTAGAAAGACACAGTTCTGATGGATCTTCAATAAATTTAACAAACTAATGATCATGGGCCAAGTACACAGACTGAATGCATTTTTTTTACAGTTTGGCTTCTCTTCAAGAGACTTTTGGAGAGAGACTTATTAATTTATAATCAGTGTCTATATAAATCATAATCAATATGTGTATGTGACAGTTATACATTCTGTCATTTTGACTTGACAGATTTGTACTGGTATGGAATTTTTTTTAAATTATTTCCAAATGTCGCAAGACTTTTTATTACACTTCATACATAAGTGGAAAAAAAATATGTAAACCATCCATACTTAACATTTCTCATTGTAGATCCACACCAAAAGGCGTTAGAACTTTTTTTCACAATATTTGTTTTTGAATTCCTGCCTTATTTGTCTAGGTACAGTAGAGACAGACAGACAGGAAGGACAGGGCAGAGATAGGGGATGACATGCAGCAAAGGGCACAGGCCGGAATCAAACCTGCACCGCTGATGTATGTGGCATGCTTTCCTCCAGGTGAGCCATCAGGGTGACAAGGCGTGGGAATCGTTAAATGATTCAGCACGTCTGGCCTATTGTCCATTCTTATCCACTGCTAAACATGCATGACATCATCATGTTGACATCAGCAGGTCTGACCTATTGTGGATTGTTACTGTATACCTGACCTAGTGTGCGATTGTGTGAAAATGCTTGTTGATGTCAGTGAGACAACACCTGGATGTTAATCTGCATGGAAGTTTAAGAGGATTGTTCAGCCTTGATGGAGGTATGCAGCATCAGCACGCATCAGGTAGAAGTTCTAACAGGCTCCACGCCCACTGTCTTATCTCAAGGTCGTGATGACGAAATGCTAATATTTTTATTGTGGAGTTTAAAGCATTAACCACTCATTGAGATGGGAGAAAAGATCTGATTACTTGCCAATTTAATCTAAATTAGGAAATTAAGGGAGTGTAGTGAAGAGAGATTAAAGACTCAGAAGCACAATAAATCATTGTGGACTTTGTTTACAGATTTTACTCATTTCTCAATACATTTTACATCATTTTCCACCACAAAAACAGGCCATGATTCACTTTGAGTGCTGGGCTTTGTGTTTTGACTGTGAAAGGCAGTGGGGAGTTGTGAAAAATGTGAAAATGAAATGGTTTGGAAAAGGAGTTGAATGTTGTTGGCTTAGCGTGGCAATAATTCAGGATTCCACCATCAGTCCCTGTTATAGGAATCAGCGTTTATAACTCGGCACAACAGAGCCAAGGCAGAGAGCAAGAGACATTCGTTCTGTTCTGTTGTATAAATGAAATACGGTGACACGGTCAAAGCTGTACAAAGAAATAATATTCCATTAAAAAATGACCAATCGTAGACAATTTCCAGCTTAGTAGCAAACCATAAAAATGTCATATCCTGGATGGGTCAGTCGAGTCCAAAGTGGCAAAAAAAAGCATTTTAGCTGCTCTGTGTTGGCTCATAATAACACATCTGCTTTTTCTGGATTTTTTTTTCAGTATAATGGGGTGTGTGTGTGTGTGTGTGTGTGTGTTACAGTAGCTGTTTCCCTCAGCTCCTATCGTAGTGTGATTCCCAGTTGCTGCATAAGTGCAGGACATAAATAATGAAGAACTCCACACACACATACACGCACACGTCTATATTATCCAATGTTACACTATAGCTCCATGTTAAATCCCAGAGTTCAGTCTTTCTTCTTTCCAAGAAGTCCTGTGGGAATCTCTTCTGGCTCAGTTTATCTTACATATTCATGAAATGCACTAAATCGGTTATGTAAGCATGCTGACGGCCTACTTATAAGAAAGGAGCTCCAACTTCACATACGTCTGATCGATCCAGAACTGGATCTCATCCCAGAAAATGAGAAAGAAACATTTAAGGACCAAAGTATGGAATATTATGAGGGCCCTTTGGAATATCCCAAGGATAAATTATCTCATACATTGGAGGAGACAATAAAAGACACGTTGACCTTCCTCCTCAGGTTTTCTGATAGTTATGCAAACATGCTTACGCCTTTTCATGCTCCACTGAGGCTGTTCTATAAGTGTATCTTCTGTCAGCACCTGTTTATTCATGTGTACTCATAGTGTTCTCTGGGGATGCCACAGATGTTCAACCTCTGGTTTACAAAATAGACCGAAAAGCATCTGTAAGCCTCACAAACAGGACAAAGGGAATTAGAATCCCTGAGTCAACATCGGTCGACCCCCATGTGTTTCTGAGCGTGCATATTACCAGGTCTGACAGTAGCTTCTGCCATGTGCATCGTTTGGTTCTTCTTCTGTCTTTTTTACAGCAGTAATCAGGGCCCATGAGTCACTGTTTACCTTTGGCATTTGTTTTTTCTAAATATTGTGCACCCGTTCGCTGTATGAAAGGCCTGGCTATGTCCTTTCACACGGATATCAGTGCTGTTCCGTGTGTCTTTTTAATCTGCGAGTTGTTACCCTTACAAAGGTACATAATAACTATGAGAATAAGAAGGGAGAGGAAGAGAGGTGAAAACGTGAAAAAAAGAAATGTTTGATTTCCAAAGACAGAGTGAGAGAGTCCACAGCAAAGAGAAACTGTTGTTGATACTTGGTCAGTCATACCGAGACGTCTGGGGATTTGCAGCAGTGTAGCAAAAACGGAGGAATGCAAAGCATTTTTCTGTAGTTTCCTCCTCTCGCTTTACTAGGAATTGAGTGTGTGTGTGTGTGTGTGTGTGTGTGTGTGTATACCTGTGGAATTGAACAATGAATGAGGGTGTTTAGTGGATTCCCCTGTCAGATGTGTGGCGTCTCGTGTCATGGCAGTTGCAGACAGGTTTGAAGTTAGTAGTCATGTTTGTAAAGGCCCTACGGATGCTTTTCTAGTATCAATAATATGTGCAGTACCATGCAAAAGGCCACCATTAGATTTGTTGTTTTATCAATGCTCTCTATCTCTTCATTAGAATGCCACCAGAAAATACAGGAAATGTGAATGTAGTATTAAAAAACAGCAAAAAATCAGAAAAGAACAGCTTCTACAAGTGTCAATATTTAGTGTGAGCTCCCTTTACACTTGATCAATAGAAGGAACCAGGCTCTCTGAAACCTAAATGGAACGGAGCCCTAATTAATGTCATCGCTAACACCTGTATTTGTCCTACTTTCATCACTATTTACTGTCAGAATGACTGCTAGAGAGAGGGGGAGGGGGGGAAAGAGAGAGAGAGACTTGT